>JAFMTC010000199.1:334553-436116 GCA_018845635.1 Nicrophorus orbicollis
TTGGGCTCATATCCGCCCACACGTGCGAAACAGATGTTTAGTATAAGGAAGTAAGAGGGTTAAGTTTTACGACCCTCAGAAACATATAAAAGAGATGAACCTGGATTAATCGTGCTCTGTTGTCTCCCGTCCGCCGATCAGTAAAGATCTCTCTGTAACGTATTATAACTATTTATTTACCTGTATTCGATAATGTGCTATTTCCTGCACAAATATATGATCTGATATTTCATGTACCCCATGGCTAATTCATACGCATCTTCGTCCTCATACACCCGAACCTTCAATTCTCCAAAATATAATAATAAGATTCTGGTGTCCTAATTTTTCAGTACATTTTCAAGTCTCCATTTCACCAAGATCCCCTTTCAAAGCCTCAATTGTTTCTGGATGATTGGAATAACATCTGTGTTAAAGCTTCAAACAAAAATATTCCAATTATCATTTATAACGAGTATATGTGCCTTCAATTTTCGGAAAGTTTCACCTAATGATTCAGTATTTAAGTTTTCAATATTTTCCAACGTTATACTCAACCTTTTTTATAATATGTTAGTGAGAACTTTGTTAGTTTACGCATAGGGCTGCGATGACAGTATACCTATGAGCGGCGCAACAAAAATCGAATCACAAGTTGCCAAACCCTTTAAATCAGTTATGAGCAACACGCGTCCCATTAAACATGTTTATACGAAAAATGCAAAGCAAATGAAGTCTCTGTTCGGAAATACGTATGCTTGCGAACAATTATTGTCAACCATGAAATTAATCAAAAAGGACAATTAGAAAGCTGCGTACATGTACCTCATCCATTCCGGCTGATATTGATCAGCTTGTATCGAAAAAACAGAGCCAAATTCATATTAAAATTTTCAAGTAAATTCGTTTTAGCATTCTTTTCTTGTTTGTTTTTATTTTGCATTAAAATTTGTATATGAAATCTTTACTTGATATTAATAGTATCAATAGTATATAATTATTTCTTATATTAAAAAACTAAAGATATCCCTACCCTTTCAAAAAATTAAAAATTGTTGGTAGATTAATTTTAATTTCATTGTTGTGATATTTCATTCATTATGATTATTGACCATAGGTCTTTCCTAAGAAGTCGTTTCATCATTAAACTAAACTGTATTTTATCACTATTCTGTATTTTCATTGTTCTGTATAATTATTGATCATATTTCTGCAAAACTCATTCCATTCATCTGCAGTTTACACTGTTGAATTTTTAACTAAACATTTAAATATTGAATTTTGAAAGAATTTAAGTAAAGAGAAATTATTCCTCGTAATTCGCTCTTCGGCTTTGGACCAGTCTCTAGTCTCTCCCGATGCAGTGAATTCAAAAGAATGGACCTTCTAGAAAATTTGTTCTTTCAGGTACACTACACTGACTATTCCTCCCTCTTCGACACTCCCCCATAGTATATAGTTGTACTTGTGGTGCGAATATCTGAGAATTGAAGAGCATCAGGTACCACTACCCTGAATATTCCCCCCTTATGGACACTCCCTTATAGTTCATTAGAAGACCATCAAAATTGTTAGTATAGTCGTTGTGCTTGTAGTACTAACATATGATAGTTGAAAATTATTTGTGACAATTTAAAATTGTACTTAAGATCAACGTCCGTTTACTTGGCTTCAAGCGACTTAGTAAAAATTGTACTGAAGATAAACATTCGTTTATTTGACTTCAAGCGTCTCTCCGAGGACGCCACCCACGTATCCGCTCAACTACAGTAGCAGCAAGTGCCAGTCAGCCAACAGTTATTTTGACAGAATCATAAGCGGAATAAGTGTCTTGAGTACATCGTCGTGCGATCACGCAAGCGTCGCCAGAAACGGGACAACGTTTTCTGGAAGGAAGATGCAGTAAGTTAAAAGATTTACCGGAAATTTATCCTTTTACTTAATTGTTCGCCTTTTAGGTATAATTTTCATTGTAGTCAACATGCCGGGCTAACCGGAGAGGATTACCTGACGCCTACACAAAGGGCTCAGAAGCAGGTGCGGTACTTCAAGTGCCTCCTACACCGGGCCCACGAGGATCTGGAGCAGAAGGACAGCGTCATCACCGAGTTGACTAAGGAAGTGGTTGAGCTGCGTCTGTACGCATCTCTCAGCACACCTGATGAAAGTTCAATCTCTTCCGATGCAGTCACAGTCACTGAAAATCAAACGGATGACGATCTGGCCATCCCTATCATCGTGAACAGCGAAATGACCGGGTGCTGCACGGATTCAGGAAACAACTTGGATAACACCTGTATTACATGTTCCGATATCTCGGAACATTTTTCCAAAAATATCGCGCAGTCCTCGTTCGAAGACAGTCGACCGGAGACTGTAGATAGTTGCGTCTCAACAGATGACATTCAATACGAGGACTTTGTGTCAGCTTACGAGAGGAGGATCCAGGAGCTGGTAAAATCTCACGAGAATGAGAGCCAAATTCAGCGTCAGAAGCATGTTGATGAGGTGAAGAATATGGTGCAGTTGATCGCCGAGATCAACAAGCGGTATTGGGATATGGTGCCCGACTTGAAAAATGCCAAGGATCGCATCAAAGAGTTAGAATCTCACGTCAAAGACTTAGAATATTCATCGAAATCTAATAGTTCAATGTCTTTGCTAAGTGTGAAAGAAGCTGTTACTTTGTGGGTCTTAGGTGCTAAAAAGGTAATTAATAGTAGGATAAGCAGTTTTCTGCGTGAAACTTGTACTTTTACTTTGTATAGAAAATAATAAAAGAGTAAATAGTGCTTCAGCCAAATCATTTGATTATCTTACATACGCTTAAGCTATACTATTTTCTTTTTTTCTTCTGTCAATAGTTTTCATTCATCAGCACTATTTTTTCTCTTCAATTTATATGATTGTGTGGCGAGTATTATTGAATAATGTTTGATTTTTAGGCAATGCACAAGAAACTTTTGGAGGTAATGAACATTAAGGTGAATCCGAAGACCGATAAGAAGAATAGCCATGGTCATCTTAAGTCCATCCAGTACATAGTTGGATTCTCTCCTAAAGAGGTGCAAAATATCGAGAAAGCCTGGAATTTATTAATTTATTCTTGTTCCTTGGGTGGAAGCATCATAAAGAAGGCGATGACGAAACAGATGTTGACGAAGATGTCGTATGATGAACTGGTTTATATGAAACTGTATGCAATAATGTTAATGAATCGCATTTCTTCCAAAGCAAGCTATAGACTCTAATCTATGGATATTTAAAGCAAACTTTTGTACTTTTAATTCGTTTAAACATACTTTTATAATTACCTTTATTATTTTTAATTATTTCTTTTCGTTATTTTACTTTTTTAAAGTTAGTTAAGCAGTTAGTGAGAAAACTACGGTTGATTAATTGATTTTACAATTAATTTTATTTTATATAATGATTTTAATGAGCTTATACCTTTGGATATCTATAACTGTGATTCTTGGTTAATACGTTTTATATATTAATATGTGCATTAAATAAGCGTATCTTAAATGTTTATTTCCTTATTTTTGTTTGTTTCGGTTTGTACAAAACGAAGTGGAATAAAATAAAACTATAAATAATAAGTCTGATATTAAGTGAACCAATATAACCTAAGTTTTATTTTCTATTTTTATTGATTTATTTTTTCTAAAAAAATCGATTATGTTTTGTGTATCAATTATCTATATAATATAATCGAGAAGACCAATATCAACTTAATATCTAGAAAAAAAATAGCAGATTAAGTAGACATATGCTGACTAAGAACTTGTAAAAAAGAAACAGCGAAAAAACAGAACATGTAATCTATAAATGTTGATGTTTTAGATGAATTTAACAACAAAATATGTATTCTTGGATTCTAATTCAAATAATTTTCGTGTATAAGTAGATGATGACGCGGTCTAAAGTGAAGGTCCCACACCTGTAAATAAAATAAAAGGAAATGACTTTAAGACAACTCAAAAAGTTCAATCAATAAAGCAGAATCAATTAACTACTGACAATTGGTGCTAATGTAGTTTCGCTGCGTTATTTTACTTTTTTAATTTAGTTTAGCAGTTGGTGAGAAAACGATTGTTGGTTCATTGACATTCCACCCTTAACATTTTACATTTTTATTGTTTAATTTTGAATATTTAAAATTAACTGCAATTTACCAAAAAAATCTTTATTTGATTTTTTTTAATTTACTGTAATTTTCATTATTTCACATTTACTATAATTTTTCAATATTTCAGTGTTTACATCAGGGATGAGCAACAAACGGCCCGCGGGTTGCTTGTGGCCCGTTAAACATGTTTAAGCAACTTTCTCCCATCAATATTTTCTTATAAAATTAATTATAATAAAATGGTAGTACATACTAAACCGAAATAATTTTTTGTGACAAGTTTTGACGAAAAATGCAAAGCAAATAATGTCTCTGTTCGGAAGTACGTATGTTTGCGAATAATTATTTTCATCCACCGATCAAGACTGAGTGGTGCACGATTAGAAAGCTGTGTACGTGTAGCTACCTCATCAATTTCGGCTGATATTGATCAGCTTGTATCGAAAAAAAACAGTGCCAGTGTTCTTTTCTTATTTATTTTTATTTTGTATTAAAATTTGTATTTGATATTTACTTTTTTGAAATTTTATGTTTTTTTATTCTAATGTTTATTATAAATAAAGTTTTGTAAATTATGAATAAGTGTTACTTTATGTGCGGACCGCTAAAAAATTTTAAACTTTAAATTGAACCGTTGATTAAAAAGGATACTCACCATTGCTTTAGATTATATATTTTCTATATAAATAATATAGATAGTTTTCCTGCAATAAAAAGATAAATTAAGTTGAAAATATATATCCCGTAGTAAATGTAAATGTCACAAGTAACTGCATATTTATATTGAATGAAATGAATTGCATTGTTATTCCTGTCGGTCGAAAGGGCACTTGGATTAGCATAAAATGTGTACCGATATTAAATTTCTTTAAAATTTAAACGAATCGTTTGTGTGGACGTGGGAGGGGTTCCTGCAAAATTATGCGAGGCGCTTATGTATTCTGTAGATTCTGAGTTCCTGTTCCGGAAGATTCCGGAAGTGCAAGGGTCAGCAACCCCGTGACCACAAAAACACCGGCACCTCCACGGCGAACGGCGAGCAACGAGCGCAGCGGGATATGCAAATCTGGCAGGAATAAATGCGATGCGCCTTGCGGCCGATTCCTGTTGATTTTTTATCGTTCTTCCTCTTGATGTTGCTGTTGCTTCGCTTCTTTTTCACATTGTATTCTCTTCTTTTCTACTTCGTTTCGCCTTCTTCTCTTGTTAAATTGCACGAAACGAAAGGTTGGTGAAATCGTTACTCCTGGCATTAATCGGAATTTAGAATTGCGATCGATATACGAAAGGAGTTGATTTCGAAATAGCAACGAAATAAGCGGCGACGGCGGCAGAGAAAAATGGAACGTTTAATTTACATACGCGGTCTGTAATAAGGCATATCCAAAGTTCGCTAATTGGCCGAGCCATGCATGTCATTTAAATATCAACGAAACGATCGCTGATTACGGTGAAATTAGAGGAAATTCAAGTTCTTGTGTTTGGAGATTATTTTATTTATTCTTATTTTTAATTAGAGTTTATAATGTTGGTGCTGGTGTGGACAGATGCATAACTTAAATTACGTCACGGACGAAGGATCCACCATAATGCAATAGAAACGAAAGTGCGTTCCGCTATTTTAAAAGTTTCTAAACACCATAATCTCTCTATATATAATAACATTACGGGCGTGATGTAATTAATAATTGGATGAACATTCAAATACGAACGACACACATTTTTCTCCTTTTTTTTGTTGGTTGCCTTCTTTTAGCTTTCTTTAGTCTTGTGTATTTTGGAAAAAAGATAAAGGCCACAAAATAAGCGGGCCGCATGATATATGTACATATGAAGTTTGCATTTGATTTGCAAGCATTTAGGGGGTTGGTAAAATGAATATTTATAGTTTCGTTCATTTATCGACTCCCTTCGGGGTCAGCCAGTTTAGTCCACTCACACAAATACCACCTCAATCATCTTACATATACACACACATACGTAGTAACGCACATCTAAACACAGTCAGGAGCTTTGACACTTTTCCCTTGGATTTCGAGCCAAGGTTCTCATTTATATTTCCCTTATTTTTTTTATCTGATCTACTTTAATGTATGCCCAGCAAATGTATGTATATCCTCAGAATGAACACTTGTTAAAAAAAATAAAGAAATAATATAACCGATAAATTTCAGTGGCAGAATGATTCTCCACTCCAAACTACCTCTACTTCATGATGTTCGACATCGATGACCCAACTCTGTAGTCCCTAAACTTTTCAATCCAAGAAACAACCAGGACTATTGCCATTGATGGATAGTAACCTCCGAATCTCGTATTCCTATATATATTCCTTCCACCCGAAATCCCATCTTATTTTAGATCCTATATCATTAAAAGTAAATTTCCTATACCATTTTTGTTGAAACCATGTCCAATACACCCTCCTTCAGAAATTGGCCCTCCCTTCACTATCCTTCCGCCATCCTTAGGAACGTTCAAACTGGGCAAAGTTAATCCTCCAGTTATAAATAATCCCGCTAACGAAACACTTATTTTACTATTCCCTCGAAATAGTTATCCTTTGGTCATACTCTTATATATATACTCTGACGCTATTTAACAATAAATGTACCGATATTGCATTCTATCTAATCACAGTGTTAAAATAAGTTAAAATATTCAGTTTTTCATTAACTTTCTCAGTGTGACATTATATAGAGAAGTATTACGAACTTTTACTTTTCCAGGTTGAAAACCTATACCAAACGTGGCCAAATGGGTGGGAAGAAGGCATGGTGAAGTAACCTTCCATATAACGCAGGCCCTGTCCGAACACGGTTGCTTTGGGAAGTACCTCCACTTCATAACGAAGCAGAGCTCCCCAAAGTGTTGGTATTGCGATAAGGACGACGACCCAGAGCACACCATCATTAGGTGCCATAGGTGGGCGGCACTGAAGCACGACGTTGAGGCAAAGCTGGGAGAGACATTAGAACCAGAAAATCTAGTCAACATCATGCTGAGAAGCGAAGAGAGCTGGAATGTCATAGCTGGGTACATCAAAGACATCATGAGCAGAAAGGAGCAACATGAAAAAAGGCACAGCTCAAAGAATATAGTGCAGAGATGACTATATAGATGACTAGCAAAGAGACAAAAGTGCGGAGCAACTTGCACGAAACAGCATGGTCAGAAAGACAATGGATAACACCGGGTCCTGCATGCTTGTTTGAGAGGGGGTCGCACAATGCATCTTTTCTTTCTTTTTTTTATTAACTGCAGTAAGGTAACGTCAATAGTTCAATATATCTAAGTTCACTTCATCATGGATAATGTCCGAAAGTGTGGATAATCAAATATCCGAATGCTGTTATGTAAGTTTACCAAGAAATTATAGTCCTAGAACTATAATTTGTAAAATTCTGAAAATGAAAAAGGTTTCATCTATAAAAAATCTATGTAAAAGTAAAGAAGGATTAAAGTTCTGCAAATATAGAAAATCTACGTTCCATATAGTTGGATTATCTAAAAAAGCATGTAAAGAAAAGAAAAAGGAAATTATTTTTTTCCCAAATTCGAATCCTACTAAACCAGATTTCTACCTGAAAATGTATACATCCTCACTCTAAAAAAATAAATCATTTGTACTAGCAGCACTGTAAGGAAAATCATTTAAAAATATTTATATACTTACGAAAAAAATAATTTAAGAATAAAATTATTATTTATATAGTTAGAAGAATTCCTGAATACCACAAATTAGGCTTTTAGTGTGTTGGAAATAGATTTAATTACAATGATTTTTTTTATTTGAACTACGTCGAATAGTCTTGCGAATATTACTTATTCCAATTAAAATTATAATACAAAATTATTTTATTCTTCTTATAAGTTATTATTGCAACATCTTTATTGGTCCAATGGCCCAAAGGTCCAATTGGCTAATGACGGTGGTCTTTCTGAAGAAAGGTTATTATTGTCATTATTATTTTTCTAGTTAAATTAATACATACAACAATAAAATAAAATAATACGTTCTATAAATAATTTGACAGAAATGTATGCAATCGAAAGCGAACTGCAATTTTCAATTTCATAATCATTTATCTACGAATCTCTTCAATTACTAATGATACTTACAAACATTGCAACCTTAATTACCAAATAGTCATTGCAAAAAATACAAATTTCTAATATATAAATTATTATAATAAATAATTACACCAGTCATAAATAGACCAAATATATTTATGTATCAATAATAATGACGAAACAAACATAAAAATAAGTGCTAGAAATAACAATTATTTTTTTGTATTAGTCACAAACATAAAAATAAAAGATATTCATAGAATAAAAATGAAATAAAAAAGGGCTATTGGCTTAATAATTACTTTATTTTCTGAATAATTACGTAAAAACAAGTTATTTGTAATTATTACCATTTAAGATGGTAATTATCATATTACTATGGGAAAAACTATTGCTATGTTTTTATTATAATTCATATTTCATGTCTTAATTTGTAACAATCATCTCAAATGTAAATATTAATTTAACCCTTATCAAGTGTACTGTCTGTGTACTTATTAGATATATCCTTGGGAACCTCTTCCAGTTGCTTTATTCCAAGATCCTTGAGGAGTATTCTATTATTGATGTATACTTGGATATTTTTGAATATTTGATGAGCTTGCAGTTCCCCACAATTGAATACTATATATCCAAACTGATTTTAGTCACTCACTTTTTAATTTGTACACCAGCAATTTATTTTCCAGCGTCAATAACCAATACAACTTCCTAAATTTGATTTCTAGTTGTTCCCGCTTTGTCTGAATAAGATCTTTTCAAGTCAACCTGGAGTCCTGGTGCATGCCCAGATATTTCACTCTTGAGGACTATGGCGATTTAAGGTGAAGGTAACATGTACCAATTTTAACCGATTTATTTCATTCATTTTTAGCTTGTAAAGCAGTCCAGTATGCCATACTTATTCGAATGCCTGTAATACATCAAGAAATACGGCTGAACCGTATATATTCTCTTCTAGATTCTGGCGTCAACAAATCGATTAACCTGATCTATAGTGCCGTGTTCTTCACGAAATCCAAACTGGTGGTCCGGTATAAGTGCCTTTCAAGAAAAAGTTTTTGAAACAGTTTTGATACTAGTGGCAGTAAACTTATTGGTCTATAAGATCTGTGTTTCTCTTGTGGTTTTCCTGGTTTTAGAATCATTATGATTTGTGCTACTTTGTATTACTGTTAATATTAGGATGCATTGGTATTTCTTTATGTATCTTTCTTCGAATAATATCTGTCGTTGTTATTTGTTATATCAGGAAAGTCATATGATGCGGAGTGGATAAGTAACTATCTATATTTTCTTCTTCATCTATTAGAGTTTGTGATTCTAATGGTTTAAAAACATTGGTTAGGTGTTCGTCGAAAATGTTTGATTTTTCTAACCACGTTTTTGCTAATTTTCTATTTGGTTTTCTTATAGGAGAAATTCTTGTTTGTGACTGTTATGACTTGGTGGACTCTGAGGGAGTTAGGTTAGGTAATTTCTTTAGTTTATTGGTAGCTATACTCTTAATAGTCTTCGTTTTTCAGCAATATGTTGTTTAATTTCTTTGTTGTTTGTATTACTCGGTGTTTCTTCTCAGGCAGCTATTTATATTGTTTGTTTGAGCAGTTCCACTGCTTCATCTAGATCTTCCTTCTTTTTTAATGCTATTTTTAAGGATATCAAGCTATTCTTTAAATTGATTCCAATCAGTATATTTGTTGTAAAGTGTAGGTTGTTTAGTTCTCCTAGAGACATTTGAGTTCAAGGTGACGATCACAGCGGAATGGTCAGATGATAAGTCTAATAATGATTCTATATTCAAGTACGTTTTTTGATATCCTTTTTGTTATGCAGATATCGAGAATATTAGGTATCTTATGGCAGTAATTGAACATAAAGCTGAACTTATAAACTTTGCTAATGCGACACGTCATTTATGAACCGACAACACGTCGATACATTAATATTAAAAATATCTTCCACTAGAACATCTCATAATTAAGTTTATAATTTATAATAACGTTTAGTACAAAAATCACTGAAAGTAGTAAATCAATTATTAAACCGTCACAAACAGTAACTGAAACTTCTTTTTTACTTTTTGCCAAGAAAATAATAAAAGCATAAAAGTAACCGATAGAAAGCAGACCGATAAAAGTAATGAAATCCTTTAAACTGTTAAAATTTGTTTATAAAGAGAGATTGCACGAAATTTGATTGTGCCATACAAAAAAAAAATATGATTGGAAGGTTTGAAGTAAAACTTCAAAGCCAATTAATATATTTTAAAATGTATATGTCTACATCTAATAGTTGCCTATTGTTGTATCCCAGGGATGGAATTATAGACACCGTGGAATAATGTCTGGTGTTGTTGCGGAGTCTTAGTAGTTTGATTTAAGTAAATTCAATTGGCTTTATAACAACTTTAATACAACAACTTTAAACTTCAATAGTAGGTGAGTCTTATCCAAGACTTAGTTATTAATTGGAGATTCTACTAAGACTAATTCTAAATACATATTCTACCTACGAAGTTAATTATTATTAATCAAGGGGTGGGAGTTGCGATTGGGAGTAGGGCTTTGTATATTTTTGATGAATAAGCATTCCTTCGGAATTTGGCTTGGGTGATGTATTTAGAATACGACCGACCCGAATTCCTTACAGTTGTTTATATAAATAAGTGCATCGTAGGAATCTTCCAATCAATCCCTTGGCACGTATATATTTGTTTATATAAAAAGATGTGGCGACTAAGACACTTGATACGCGTCTACGTAAGAAACTCTTTGTGAGATCTCTTATAATTGATTATAATTATACATTATAATAACAATAATAATAATGGTTGGACACAACACTATTATAAGAAATAAGAAGTCATCTATGTTATCGATAAATGGAGGGCTTCGTTGGCAATATTGTTTATAACCGGAGGATTAGCTTTGATCGGCTTGAATGATGGATAAACCACCACGGAAATGTATTTTATTTTGTATTAAGTCTTTTTACAATTATTATTGAAATAAATAATATTGTCTCCCTCACCAGGAAAGATCAAGTAAAGATGTAGGAATCAGGAAGTAGAAACGACGCTAAGGTATAATTATTATATATTCTGTTGTCTAACTTCATTTATACCTCGTGTCCAAACCGAGTTACCAATCACCAAAATATTATTAATTACTAATTAATTACATATTCATACAAATCTACAACTATTGTATTGAATTTAAAAATATTAGAATACGCAAATCAATGTTGATTTCTTCATATTTATTGTAAGAATGAAGTGTTAAAGATCATTGAAATTTATTCCACCAAGAAATGTATATATCATGTATAAACATTTATAAATCAATTCAATGTTAGACATTATTTCTTTAGTTAACATATCAAAATAAGTACAGTTCAGTTCAAAAATTTTCTTTATTATAGTGTTTGGATACATATTTGCTTATTCTTCTTCTGTTTCTGCATTTCCTGGCATGGCCTTAGTACGCAGGGTTCGAGTTGTTCATTGACTGGATGTTTTCTAGTTTTT
This sequence comes from Nicrophorus orbicollis, assembly GCA_018845635.1. Lineage (NCBI taxonomy): Eukaryota > Metazoa > Arthropoda > Insecta > Coleoptera > Silphidae > Nicrophorus > Nicrophorus orbicollis. Next base: position 346,268 of record JAFMTC010000199.1, read on the forward strand.
GTCTTGCTTCGGTTGTGTTGTAGATGTGTTGCGGGAAAATATCATAAAGATGGGTTTTAAAAAAACCCGCACGTCAACGTGGGGTGGAGGTCCTTACAGCTTGTAGAAGGGTAAACTGCTGTAGTCGATGTTTGTGGGCAGCTTCCGCTGCTCCTATTCTGCCCTGTGCTATTTCGGCTACCGCAGGATTTAGATGGTCTAGCTCGCAACGTTCATAGAATGTTTGTGCTATCTTCGTTGCATATGGAATGATTTTGGGGATGTTTGCCTCTTCATGTATATCGTCGTTTCGAATCAACCATTCCTTTTCCATTATCAGTCGCATGAACTTGTTTTGGCACCTTTGAAACATCAAATAATGAGTGTCACTCGCGCTGCACCACACAAGAGCCCCGTAGATATTGGTCTGATGATGGTTTTGTAAATGAGAAGTTTGTTGGCGATGTTTAAGCCATTCCATGGTGCGAGCAGAGGATATAATGTTCTCATACAATCTCCCAACGCATTTCTTAATATGTATCTTGAATATCAACCTCCTGTCCAGGGATATTCCAAGATATGTAATGCTCTGATTTTCCCAAATGATCAATGCTTTGGATCAATGCTTTTTTCGAAAACTATCATGGGCTGGGTTATTCTATTGGCAAGCACGTTTCCTGGCTTTCGACTAAAAACACCAATGTCCGTTTGTTCGACATTTATTTTAATTTTCTACTTCTCGAAGAATTCCTCGAGGAGTCGTAGGTGGATCTCTATCTTTTTTATACCAGTGAGAGAATTGTCCGATGTGCGATAAATTGCGGTATCGTCTGCGAAAAGTGCCAATTGTGTATTGATGGATTTCGGTATGTCGTTTATATATAGCGAGAACAGAAGATCAAAATAAGTACATAATGTTGGTGTTGCTGCCGTATCACATTTATAAATAAACAAACGAAACTAATAAATAGTAAGAAAGGCTGTGTTTTCCGAAATTACAAACTTGCAGCGCCATCTTTTAATTTGTATGCGAAATATACTATTTAATGGTTTAGTGCAATGGACAAAGTGATTCCCAAACTTTTGTCACCTATACATCCTCTTATAATATTCGTAATACTAAATATACCACTTATCAAAAAACTTCCATGTACTTTAATAACAATCAAAATATTTTGTTTCCTTTTTAGTACATAAACATAATAAGAAACGAAAAATAAAATGTATTCATAATAGAATATAAATGCAAGGTATAAATATATGATATATTATAATCAATGGGATGGTTGAAATTGTTTATGACGACAGATCATTATAATTTGGTCACATCCAACTTCTTACTTAATGTCTACAAATGGTAAAATAGCAACTTCTCATAGATATGAAGTTGGAAAAGGGAAAATGTGTTGAAGGACTTCCACTGTTAAAACTGTATACTCAGGTTGCAGTTACAACCAAAATGATGTTAAACTAAGAATGTTTGTATGTCTATTTATAAAGAAATATATTCTTAGGCAACAAAATATTTAAAAAGGAATGTTTTCCTCCTCGTTTTTAAATTCGCAAAATACCTAATTACATATAAATGTTAAAATAAAATCATATATTTATTATGAAAATTGTTTTTTACAAAAAAAAATAGTGAGATAGTCTTTAATAAATTTCATAACATATAGTATTTATATATTTTTAATACAAATAATTTCGTCACAATTTCTTAACAATTTCAACTGTAACAATACTTTGGGAAACACTGGCTTAGTGACATACCCGGCGCGTGTATTTTTTATAAACAAGAGACAATTGTGGCTCGCACCGTTACCAGCCATAATAAAAAATCTCTAAATTCCCGTTAATTGAATTAAAATAAATTCTCAACATATTGTTCTATATAATTATAACTGAAGAAGGTTTCAATACAATAAAACAAATAATTTAATGGACAGAACATAATTTTATTTCAATTTCGGAATGACTATTTTTCTTTATCTAAAAAAAACAAAATAAATAATTATTTAAAAAGAAACAAATAATAAAGTAACAGAAATATAAATCAATGCAAATAACTGTTGCCCTGAAATTTCATGTTGCCTTTAATCGAATCATCAATATCATTGAAAGAATTGCAAATTTTCAAAGCCGGCGAATGTTGTGCACAAGACATCGACAGCCGTGTACTTCGTCTTACGGGAGTTACAATGTACTTGTTTTGTGCGTCTCCTTGAACCCTGAAATGAAAGAAATTAAAACCAATTTTCCAATATCATTACATTCAGTTACTTTTTTATTTTTCGTTCTTGGACCGCAAATTGAATGATACTGGACTTGAAGACATTCCTGGCTTCCTTCATTACACTTGATCTACATTTCTCGTCATCAGATACATTTGTGTCTATGTTCAGCAAACTAAATTTCTCCAACAGTTTGTCTAGTGAATTATCTATTGTTTTCACCTAAAAAACATTGTATTATAAATAAATTGTATTATTAAATAAGTTATCAATTTGTAAACATACCTCAGCCCCTTTGATAATAGCAGTCTTGAAACATTCCACAGCAGAACTAATGTTACCTCTGGTCTGTTCAATGGAAGCTCTGCATTCCCAATATTGAGGTTCTTCCTCTATCTCCTTATACCTTAGCCGAATGGTCCCCAACCAAGTCTCACATAATGTCAGAGGATATGACTGAAATGTAAATAATTAGCTATTAAATAATCAAATGTAAATTGAATAATTCAACTTACATCTATGATCAGTTGATTTAAATCACCCAAGGCATCTTTGGCAATTGAAACTAGCTGTGATGGATTCATATCAAGAGCATCTTTAATCTGAGGTTCAACATTTTCACCCTCATTTTCTTTGTCTTCATTGTCTTGTAAAATAACTCTGTCTCTTGAGAAGTATTTCAAGTGGTGAAATGTACTCAAAGGTTTGCCCCTTTTTCTGAGCCAGTCATTTAATCGGCGTTGCAAATCATTCAAACCTGGTCCAGGTGTTGACTGATGACCCAATTTTCTCACACTTGTGGGTGTTTTAAAAGCTTGGCTTCTCCTCTTATAAGCAGTTGGGGTTTTGAAAGTTATTTGTGTTACCAATTCCTGCTTGATTGGAGAACATTCTTGAACCAACGATAGTCCTGCCTTCTCAATATTTTCCAAAGATTGTGTTATATCTGCTTTTGTGATTTTCTCTTCAATTATTGATTTTGCAATAAGTTTCTTTCTGTTGAAATGCTGTGCAGAGAGCGATCTACGGACAGTACTATTTGTTTTATTTTTTGGCCGGGCTTCATGATTTAAAGGCTTCTTAAAATTATCTTTGGGTAATGCAGCTGGTTTAGGTTTCTCTTTCAATATCTTATTGGACATTGATTTTGGCTGACTTTGATTTACATTTAGTTTAATTGTACTATTGTTTGTCCTGTTTATAGACTTACAATTCAAATAGCTCTTAGTCATTGGGTTCCAGCTCTCCCTATCTCTTCTTTCTTTAACTTGTAATGGAACATACTCCAAGCTAACAGAGGGTGGCAATGATATTTTGTCAAGTTTCAATTCATCCTTCCTATTCTGTTCATACATTAACGATGGATTTGCTTTAACCATTCTGTATACAGAAGTCAATGTTTGCCGAACCGGCGGGGCTTTTCGGATCTTCGGCTTCTCATCCTTTTTCTTTCCCTTGTCAGACATCTTTCTTTCTAATTAGAAATTGTTGAAAACGTTAATTTGCAGGAAGTCAATTTACAACCACTTACAACTGTTAAAAAGTCGTTATAATCTTTCAAATCATAAACAAAAAAAGCCAGCAGTACCAACATAAGTTACAGCTGCTGACACCACTCATTGCGGCAGTTTCCGCTATTAATTATACTTGATAATGTGTATTTCGCAAGATGTGAAATCGGATCACTACATCCAATCAGATTTTTGTCAAATGTTATTTTTCAATCATAAAACTTTTTAAGTACATCAATTACATTTATGTTGCTTCAGAGTGCCTCCACTTGATGCGTCTATTTTCGCCACTTGTTTTTACAGTTGGCAAATGTTTTTCGAAAAATCTATAATTTTATATTAAACAATATAATTTATTGAAAATTTTAATACAAAGTATATTATACAGCATCATCAAATGAAGAAGAAACACGAACTAAATTTGTTTGATGATATATGACGCAAAGTTGCGTTAATGTTGCATATAAAAATGTATAACTATTTAACAGAATTATCAACTATTTCTTCATTATTAGATAAGTGCAGAGCTTTCCAGATTTGGTAATATCTCTGGGCATGGGCAACTAAAGTGATATAACTTGTTACAAGTACCTAATTTATATAAATAAATCACTTTATTTTTTTAAATTGTGACCAATATAACAATGAATAACAAGAGTAGTTAATAAAAAATAGGGAACTGTTACAAATATGATGTTAACATAGCGTCATTAAAAATTCCGTATAAAATTAGAACCGACTTCCATCAACAACGGATTTTATCCCGTATAGAAAACAATGTGTTAAAAAAGGATATGATTTGAAACGATTGTTTTTATAGCATATTATTAATTCATTATATTGTACACCATTCAAATATTTTGTTCTACAAAAATTTGCAATAATTATTGAGTGACATATCTGATACATTACCCCTGTTCGTTCTTCTTTCTAGTTTTCAGGAAAATTGCAATGGCATTTTTTTTTATAAGTTGATAAATACCATAATGCAGTGGTCATTATCGAGCAGCGTTTGCCTTAGAGACCTATTTTGCCAAATTCGTTTCAATTAGTGTATGGGGAGCGACACAACTTTAAATGTTTAAGATTTTATTAAAAAAAAAATACAAATATATCTTTACTATTTTTGTTTTATTGTATTTTGAAATAAGGAAGATATCTTTCTGCATCTTGTATATATAATACTTTCAATAGCTTAAAAATGTTAATAAATAATTGAATACTACATATGACATGAGGAAGAACAGCGAATTATTTTAAGGAATGCATATTTCTAAAACAGTTTACTCTATTCAGCCAATCATAGATGTATTATACTTGATGAATTTAATAAATTTCTGTAATTTTAAAGTTATATAGTCTTTTTGTTTGTTAATATATACATTACTGAAAATCCTATTCCATACTCAACATACAACATTTTCTTAATAGTAACAATGACAATTATTGAAGTTATATGACATATAATTCTATTTACGTTGTCGAGCCGACCCCTTTTTTCCTCCAGCAATATTTTGTTTGTCTTTCGTTTTAAGTAACATGGGATGCACCTCTGAAAAAGCAACAAATTAAATCGAATATAATTGTGCTACAATTGTCTACTACCTCCATCGTTTGTATTTTGTAGTTGCACATCATAAACTTTATACTTTTTCTTCTTCGACGGGGGTGATGTTCCTGCGGATTGTGCTGGTGGCGCTGTATTTTCCTGTACCCAATTATCTTCCGGATCTTCAACCTACAACATAAATATAAGTTAATCCATTCCACAGCAACACTAATCACAAATAGCAAGACATTTTGAATCAGAATAAAAACGTATTGTAATATGTGAATTCAAGTGAACTTGTAATCTGATCAAAAGAATTTATAAAAATATATATAATATTTGGTGATAGTATAGTAACAAAATTACTTCTGGTGCAATTGGTAGAAACTGAAGACAATCTGTATTCTCGTTTTCTTCGTCGGAGCTACAAAATGCAGCTACTGGTTCGATGCCACAAACATCTACCTGCAAATATTTTAATATTAGGTCAATTTATAATCATAACTCAAAATTAATTATTACATCGATTTCCGTATCCTCTTTTGCATCTCCGCCACTTGCTACAGATTTATCTTCATCAGTCAAGTCGAATTCACTTTCTCTCTCCTCATACTCTACGTTTTCGTCAAGTTCTTTGAAATCTGGAGCAAAAGCTGACCAATTTTCGACTTGATTTTGTGCCCAAACACTAACCACACCTAGAAATATAAATTGAACTCGATTTTATGAAATCTAATGCACAATTGTTACCAGAAGAGATGCTGGCAATGATTGGTCGTACAGGATGCCAGGCAACATCAAGGAGCAACTCTCCTTTTGTTCCATGCAATATCTTAACCAAATTACCAATAGACTTCTCCCATATATACAAAGCATGTTGCCTTGCTGATCCAGCGCAAATGTATTCACCGTCACCCGAGAAACAGCACTTTTTCCACATCGTTCTAAAAATGAAAGTGGCTGAAATTAACAATGTTTTACTACTTCTTATTAATTTACTTGTTGACTAAATCTTGTAACTTTTGTATTGGCTCAGGTTCTCCATCTATACCGCATGTCATAACTTCTTTGCTGTCATAAACCCTAATTACTCGATCTGCTGTATTTACAAGGAACCAACTGGATCATAAAATCATTAATTACTTCGTACCCTATCTTTCTTCTGTTAACTTACTCTCCGCGTCTGGCAAATTCAATACTCTTAACAGCTGTTGCATTTGATGTACCCAAAACTATGCGAAAACTAGCTTTGATTTCTAATGTATCAGAGTTCATTACCAGAACCTTTCCTTTGGCATTCCCTGTGTATACATAATCTCCTCTCCTATTGAAACTAGCTACAATATTTAAATCAGCCTAGAACATATTCATATAGAATGTTTGTTTTTATTGCATGATATCCTTACATCATCATCTATAGGTAAAACTTGATGACTACCATTGGTATCAACTAGTACAGCAGCATGTTTCATTGGACATACCAGTAGTCGATCAATTCCTCTTGGTTCAAACTGAACTTTCAAGACAGGACAAGGAAATCTATACTTTTGCTCACATTCTCCAGATAAGACAGACCATATACAAACTGTATTATCTGTTGATGCTGAGGCCATTTTATGCCCAGTCCTAGACCAACTAATACTGCAGACTGGATGAACATGGGCAGATATAATTTTTGCAATACCCCTGGTAAGGAAATCCCATATAACAATTCTGCCATCATTACAACCAACAGCAAGCAAAGTTCCTCTTTTATTGAAAGCACAGGTTAATGCAATTGAGAGACAATCCAGAGTACCATCGAATTCCTTCAAAACAGTTAATAAAATATATTTTATTTCCAATTTATATATATACCTCTGGGTAATTTTGTCCAAATGATTCTAAAAATGAATAGAATAATTAATTAAGTTCAGTACTATTTTAAAATAAATACCTAATAATTCCAGATTCATACTGTACTTTATTGTACTTAATACTTAATCAAAATAATTCAAATCCACCAAATTGTTTTATTATTTGGTTATGATAAATGTTTGTTTTGTGTTCACAGGACTGCCAATATATATTAGACTGAAAGTCCCTAGATTTATATTTCTAGTCTCAAAACACATGCCTGCTGTGGCCTGGGCCTGCTGTTTTGTAGGTTATTTTTTTACTACATGTTGCGGTGTGTTTATATCAGTTGAATTCAGTTAAGTTCATCAGTTTGAAGAAGTAAGACTGTTATAATGGGTTTGACTAAACAATATTTGCGTTATGTCTCTGCGGGAAATTTCAATATAATTGCTAGTCCTAACTGCAATGTAGTGTTTGTTACATTAGAAGGCCAAGAGGGAAGATATGTTGCTGTGGGAGCCTGTGAACATATTTTTATTTGGGACTTGAGGTTAGGTGAGAAAGCACAGGTGCTGACTGGAGAAAAATCTCCTGTTACTTGTCTCTGTACAAGCCCCAATAAGAGACATTTGGCAGCTGGGTATGCAGATGGAACTGTACAAATTTATGATTTGAAAACTGCAGAAGTAGTGTCAATATTCTCTGGACATAAAAATGAAGTCACCTGTTTGCATTATGATAGCTTTGGACATAAGCTAGCATCTGGCTCAAAAGTAATTAAAATTTACTAATATTTTAGTGCTTATATTAATATATTTATTATTTAAGGATACTGATATCATTGTTTGGGACACAGTTGCTGAAGTGGGAGTATGCCGACTATCAGGACACAAGGGTCCTGTAACTCAGGTGGCTTTCATGTCATCTCAGTCAGTTTTAATTTCATCGTCAAAAGATACATTTGTTAAATTTTGGGACCTTGACACTCAGCATTGCTTTAAAACATTGATTGGTCATCACACAGAAGTGTGGTCCTTGTGTTTACTCAAGGATGACCAATATTTAGTCACTGGTTGTGGAGATGCTGAGCTAAGAGTTTGGAAAATCACACAGAATGATGATGAAAATAAATCTCCTGTTGAGCATTTGTCCAGTAAACTTGAGTTAGCCACATTGGATGATCTAGATGATTCAAGTGTAAGAAAATGATGTGCTTTGATGAAAACTGTTATGTTAAATGTTATATGATTTCAGTATAATTTGCAATGCCATAAAAGTGGTTCATTACTGAGGTCTGGAAAAGGACGTGTTATGTCCCTATTTTCGGATGCAACAGGTCAAATTGTTGGATGCCATGGAAGCGATAAACAGATTGAATTGTTTTGGTTCTGCTCAGACGAGGAAGCTCAAATTCGGCTGAAGAAGCGCATGAAGAAAGAAAGGAAAAAGTAGCTACTTTAATTTTTTTACCTTAGACGGTGATAATAATGATTTTATTTATAGGCAAGAGGGTCAAGAAGCAAGCGAGATCAATGAGGATATACTGCAGTTAAGTTTAAAGGACGAAGTACGTCGTTTAACGAGCATCAAGTTAACAGGGAAACCAAAGTCGTTGCATATGGTTCTCGGAAACGGCGGTGAACTTCGCGTAGCTGTCACACTTGCGAATAACACAATTGAACTGTTCTCGCTCCAAACGTCCGCTAAAGGAGGTGAAGCTAAACCTTTGCGTAAAATTACCATGCAGGGTCATCATAGCGAAGTGAGAGCTGTGAATTTCAGTAATGACAATTTGGTCATCATCAGTGGCAGCGGAGATACTATCAAAATGTGGAACAGACCGTCACAGATCAGTTTGAAGACTATCGAATCTGGATACATACTTTGCACTCTATTTGCGCCGGGTGATAGGAATGTTTTAGCTGGCACAAAGGATGGTAAATTGTTAATTATTGATATATCTGCTGGCGATATTTTGGAAGAGATTGAAGCACATTCCGGGACTGAATTGTGGTCGATGTGTTTGCAACCGAATATGGTATGTAATTTTGTATTTTAAAACTATTATATAAAGTAATTTCTAATTATGATGTGATTTTATAAAATGATGGATAATTCTACATTAATTTAATAAAAAATGTAAATGTTTCAGAGTGGAGTAGTAACAGGAGGTGCTGATAAAACAGTTAAATTTTGGCAGTTCGAGTTAATCGTTGATGAGCAAAGTGAATCAAAAGTCAGAGTGCTGTCTTTGCTGCATGTGCGTACTCTCAAACTGGAAGAGACCGTTCTATGTGTAAAAATCTCGCCAAATAGCAAATTTATAGCAGTTGCTTTGCTGGATTCCACCGTCAAACTATTCTTTTTGGATACTTTCAAGGTATTAATATCGCACATAAAATGTAGATTTATTGTAATTTAAATTATTGTTTTGATTTAGTTTTACTTATCGTTATATGGACACAAATTGCCGGTGATTTGTATGGACATTTCGTCCGATTCAAATTTGATCGCCACGGGATCTGCTGATAGGAACGTGAAGTTATGGGGAATGGATTTCGGCGATTGTCACAAGAGTATTTTCGCCCATGATGATTCCGTCACTGGTCTGCAATTCGTGCCGAACACACATTATTTCTTTACTTGCGGTAAAGATGGAAAGGTGAAGCAATGGGATGGTGACAGTTACAGTAAGATTTTAACGCTGCAAGTAAGTATATTTTAAAGTAATTAAATAAATATATGATTTAATGTATATTATTTTGTTAGGGCCATGTCGGAGAAGCATGGAATTTAGCTGTAAGTTCCGATGGACAATTCGTAGTGTCATGCGGGGCAGACAAAGTTATTCGTCTTTATAAGAAAACCGATGAACCATTGGTACTGCAAGATGAAGAGGAAGAAGAAAGAGAACAGCAAGACGGATTGGCTACTGGAGAGCAGACAGTAGTTCCCGGCCATCCAGGTCTAAATTTACCATCGAAGAAAACTATTGGAAGTGAAAAATCCGTAAGCATCTTAACTGTTAAACTACGATTTGAAAATAATACAATTCAAATTTCAGGCTGAAAGCATTATGGAATGCTTGGAGGTTTGCGAAAAATACAAAGAGCAATTGTCTGAACATGCTACATTGCAAGCTTCCTCAAATCAATCGGTGGCTTTGCCAGCTGTTCCTCTACTCATGCAAGCATTCAGTGCCAGGACACCAGAAGAATTTGTGTTAGCAACTTTAAAGAGGATAAGGTCGAGCGACCTGGAGGAAGCGTTGCTCATATTGCCATTCACGACGGTATGTGAATTAATCCAGTACCTTCCCAGCCTGATGAACAGGGGAGATTACGTGGAATTGGTAGGAAAAGTTGTGATGTTCTTGTTGAAAGTGCACCACGCTCCCATCATTGCTAATCACGCTTTACTTGCAACGCTTAAGAGCTTGCAAAAAGTATGCAGTGTCAAAGCGGAAGAACTACAGGTAAATCATTTTAATTTACATATTGAACAATTTTAATCAATATAAGTTTTTGCAGAATATGGTCGGTTATAATTATTATGGACTTCAGTTCTTGCAACGTGAATTGGAAGCTAGAGAAGGCGTCACACTGTTTCGAGATGCGAGTAGGCAAAGGAATAGGGGCGAGAAGAAACGCAAGCAAAGGGAGAAGTTGAAACGTTCGATAATGGTGTTGAATAATTGAATTAATTAGTTTAATATATTTTACTTTATGTTATCAAATCATTTATTTACCTAATTTTATTCTCCAAGCAATTTTTTGACAAAAAAATAAATCGATGCTGTTAAAACCACTTTAATTATTTCAACATCTTTTTAACCCATAAAACTTGAGGTCTTCGTCGAACTGGAGAAGATTAGATAAATATTTTAATTGAAATGTTATACAAACAATAAAATTTAAAAAAATTGTTTCATTTAGGTAAAAGTGCATTAGAATGTCTTATACAGTCTTATAGTGTAAGATTAATGTATATTGGGTTGCCTACATATATAAACAATAAACTTTATAAAAATAAATAGTTTAACTCTAAATTTTAAATATGTACTTCCATATAGATAAGATTAGATTGTTACATAAATCTAAAATGATATTCTCTTACGACTGTTTTAATTGTATCGCATTTTCAGGTTGATGTCAATGATGTGTCATCTGTTCTGACCTTATTTGTATTTACTTTTACCTGAACAGGTAGCAAAGAAGTGAAAATGTGATTCTACAGGTAAATTTCCATGTGTTTTAAATAAGTGAACATTTAATGCAACAATCTCAATGAAACCTAAAGAAAATGGATAGCAATGAATTTCCATCCATCCGCTCTGAGGATGGATACAGTACCTCCACATCCCTTTCATCTGGTCTAACAGGATATGAGGATGAGCTAAATGAGATAAAACATATCCTAAATCTTGGTAGAGTTCCTAATGCGAGGAGAGTTAGAGCTGATAAAAATGCTACGGATGTTAGTTCATATGAGACAAGAATCAATAATTTAACATCAGAATTGCAAACATCCTTTAAGCAAAATGAGAAATACAAGAATCAGCTGTTTTCATTAGAAAGAAGCAATGAATTGAGAGCTCATGAGCATTTTGAGAAGCTAGTGCAGGCCAATAGAAGTTTAGAGTGTCAATTAGCTAGTGCCAATAAAAAGGTCAATGAGTTGATACAGAACAAATCTAACAATCTTCCAAATAGTTTATCTTTAGAGAAGCTTTTGAATGAGTTGCAAAATGATCTGGAGCAAAGTAGAAATGAGTATCATGCAAATGCAGCAATAAATCAAGATTTAAATTTGCAATTGAATGAAGTTCATTTAGAATTGAAAATAAAACAGAATTGTGTTGATGAATTAAAGAAGAAAGTGGCTGAACAACATATTGATATTGGTAGATTAAAGCAGACAAATGCCTTGTTGACAAGCAACTGCAGTTGTGTGAAACTTGAGTTAGAACATCTGACAAAGTCCAATGTTTGGTATAAGGAACAATTGCATTCTTGCCAGACAGAAAAGAAAAAAGTAGTAGAGGACTTTTTAAATGCAAAAAAGGATTTGATTAATGGAAATAGGGAAAATGAAAGGTTACAACTGCAAATGGAAAATTTGAAACAGAAATATGTGGAACTGATGTGTGACCACAAGAACTTGGAAGACAACCTATTACAACAGATTCAAAAGTTGGAAACTAAATATACGTTAATACAACAGCCATTGGAGCCAGTAAAGAAAAGTGTTAATACAGTTCATGAAAACGAAATTAAAAGCTTACAGGAGAGTGTATTGGTGATCCAGTCTAATCTGGAGGAGCAGAGGGCTTTGTTCAATGCTATTTCTAAGGAAAACGTGGATTTGCAATCGCGTTTAACAATCATGCAAAACGATCTTGACAACAAACAGTTAAGCGTTGAATTGACGGAAACTAACTATAAAGAGATCAGCACAAAGTACGTGGAAATCAAAGAAGAATTGAAACAGAAGAACAATCAATTGTTAACATGCAACTCATCTAATAGCAAACTACAATTAGCTTTAGAAACAGTCACTGGAGAACGGGACGAGATTGCCAAATCCATCGTTGCGGTGCGTAAAGATTTTCAACGCTTCCTAAATCTGCACCAGGAAACTAAGGAGGAGTTGATGCAGGTGAAGATGGAAGTAGAAAACTCTGTACGCGATCTCAACGTGAGCCAGAAGATGCTCAAGGAATTTGAGACCAGTGAGAAGGAGAATTTCATGAAACTTCAGTTAGTTAATGATGATGTGAATCAATTAAAGAACGATAAACTGAAATTGATGGAGGAAAATGCTGAAAAGTGTCAGCAATATGAGAAAGCACTTGACGAAACGAGGAACAGTATTGTTAGTTTGGAAAGTGTTGTGCAAGCAGTGCTTGATAATTTTACTGAATACTTTGCGCGCAGGCCGGTGAAGAGTATTCGGGTATCGGGTGTCCAATGCGTGACCAATTTGAATGGCTTTTTCGGGAGGTTGCAGAAGTTTGGAGGTACCGAAGCGCACGCGATGTTCAAACGTAAATTACTGGACAGATTGCACGAACTTGAGGATCGAGTCAGTGTGGTCAACACAAAGTGCGAAGAGAGCTTCAAATTGCTCGAAACTAAAACAAGAAAACTATGTGTTACTACGGAGACCGAAGATGTTCTCAAATTGAGGACTGCGCTACAAGTGAAAGATTTGCAATCCTTGGAGAAGCAGAAAAGGTAAGTTTTGCTTGAATATTTTACACCTCAACTCACTTTATCTTTAAATAATCTTTACTGCGATTATTATAATTATATAATGACTTAATAAGTGCATTATTTTTTTGATTAAAGGCCCTCTGAATATAGGCATAATTTTATATTGTTCATAATATAGTCTATAATTTCATACATTTTAGATACGAAATAGCGAACAGAACATTGTTGAAGAGGATCAAAGAGCATATGAAGGCTAGGAGTAAAGCAGAAAAGCAATGCTCGTATTTGGAGGTGATGTATAATGATACCATGGTGAAACTGAATACCAGCAGATCGGAGTTGAGTATAAAGACAGCGGAGTTGGCCGAGTTTAAAGATTTGTTCCGCGAAAAGAATCGTGCCTTAGAGAAACTACAGAACGCCGTCACGAATTTAGAAATGAAACTGGAACAAAACAAAGTTTCTGCAGAACAGCAGAATACTTTAAGCGAAGAAATTAAAGCTAAACATGCGTGTATAGTAGCTCTTAATTTAGAGGTAAATCTCCTTTTATTATACTAAAATTGAAAATAAATCGAATGTTCATTTTCAGTTAACAGCTCTCAAAGACAAAAGTGATAAGTTAAGAGAAGATTACGATAAAGTATTGATTAAAAGTGATAATTTACAATTTGAAAAAATACAATTAGAAAATTACCAACAAGAGCATTTGTTGGAATGCACGAAGACGATAGGCGGTTTAGAGATGGAATTGACGGAACTACGGGATAAAATCAATTATTACCTGAAGGAAAATGAGGTGAATGTGTTTCATATAATAGGCAGATTTCATTAATTAGCAATTTACAGATATTGAAGTGCAACATGATAAATAAGAACTGCGAAATCGCGGATTTGCAGGAGAGGAATGGTCGGATTCATAGTGCAATAAGCGAAAAGGATGAGCTCGTGAAGAAGCTGCAGAACGAAACGAAACAATCCAAGGAAACCTGCAAGAGATCTTCGGCGGAGAAGATGAGCTTGCAAGGTTTAATGAACGATTACAAGACGGCCTTAAACTCAGCCATCAAGGAAAATCAGGTTTTTGTTACTGTTTTTTATATTATTAGTAAATTTTGTATAATTAATTGTTATTTAGGATTTGAAACAACGAATTCTAATGTTAACTAAAGAGAGAAAGTCTAGTAGTTTGCCAACCGAACTAATAATAAATCAGCTGGATTACCAACATATCAATTCGCTTCTAAATAGAGCCCAGATGAGCGATGGGAACTCGTTAGGTAAACTGGAGGATTCTCTCAACTCTTTGAAAAGGGAAATGGCATGTCTGCAGAAGCAGATCGTGGAGAAGAATTTCTCCGTTTCTAGTCTATAAGGCAATTAATTATAACGATATTTGTTGTTACTATTAGTGTCTTCGTCTAACATAAATTAATATTATTGTCTTCCTTCACGACGTTGAATGAAGTTCACATAATCGCATTCCATTAATAATAAGAAAAACTAACGACTGTGATTTTATCCTAAGTATTAAATAAATATATAGATAAAGCAACTATTATATTATATACACTATATAGCAAAGTCTCGGGGTGTTCAAATGAAATAAACTTTGTCTTAATAATTTTACGTATTTATGAATTTAAATGCAAATGCATTTCCTAATTCCTAATATTTATCCCTTTGTGCACGACTTTTTCAATCGGCTCAGGAAACAAGATTTTTGCAAATATGTCGACTCTTACAAAAACGTTATAGTTCGACAATTTATAATATTATATTATTTATAATATTATATTCTTTATAATATTATATTTCGCCTGGATGATAAATTATAAAACATTGACCAAGATGCATTCTTGGATTCTGCTTTGTTTCGAGTAGAACAAAATTGCCAATCATTTGTTCTGTATGAATTACATGAAGCTTTCCGTTTAGACGAATTTCTTCAGAGTCGAACATGAAGATTGATGAAAATCTCTCAATTTCATAATCAAAATTTTGCGAAAGTTTAAATGTATAACTGGCTGTTCGTTTCTCTGGCTTTTCACATGTTTGTAGAGAATATACGAACTTATTAAACATATTTCCAGTCCCCAGAAAAATAATTTGCACCACCATTAAAGCAGTATGTTGAACAATATTGATCTGACGGATCCCCGCCGTCCATGAAATTGATATAATTTGTAACAGCTTTGGATGTTTTAATCACAGTTTGAACACCATGCCGGAGTATTTGGTCAACGTTACTCCTTTGCATTGTAATAACTTGTCAATATTGTGACAATCATCTTATCTACATCATTATTTCTATGATACGTTACTATAGATTTTTCTTTTGGAAGTTGTCGTTTTTTAATTAAATCTGGCAATTAGTATCGTCCCAGTCAAATGACACTACATAATTTGTAATGCACTAGCTAAAAAGTAGCTACTGCTATATTCTTGTTAATACTGGCAGGTTCGGTCTTATCAATGTTTCTGTTGTAATGCTCCAATAGTAAGGTAAAATCTGCAAGCATACCCATATTTGAATCTGCCAGTGTGTAAATTCGAATGCCCCATTCAGTCGGTTTCTGTGAGTTATATGTAATAAATGATAGTTATCCTTTGTGAAATAATTTAGAAGTTTTGAGTTTAACTATTCAATCGCAGTACACATTAAGGGTTGTCCACCTAATTTGTCAGTGGTTTCTAGGGTATCAGTATCACTTTCCGATTCTCCATCTATTACTCTAATTTTTCAAGTTCTTACACCTTCATCGCTTTTTACACCTTGTATTCCACTTCTTTTTCAATACATTCGATTTCATTTTGAAGCATATCAAATCAAAATTCATCTTCACTAGAGCTGATTTTATTTGTGAAATCCATTTTTGTAGGTGTTTAAACAAAATCACTCTATACTGATTCTTCTGCCATGATAGCCTAGTCCAGCCAAAGCCTAGTCTCAACAGATGCTATTGCCAGAGCCGCAGTCTTTGCAGAACCTTTTATTAATTTAATTTTATCTCTGAACTGATGAGTATTTTCACAATCTGTATGAAAGAACACCAACAGGTAATAAAACTTTCCAAGAACCAATAATTCTTCCACTCAGTTGGACATAACGAAACTAACATAAACACAGTTTGAGAGACCCTGATTTAGATTCTGTATCTATAGCAATATGAAACATATTGTTTAAATATCTTTTATTTATATATCTGTCGATATTTAGACCAAGGTGACAAAAGAGGATACGCTCATATTCAGACAGTTGGTATGGGACCTATTACCATGGTTGGAGCAGAGAAGAAGAATTCGAACGGCTAATAATAATGTAGATATCTGTAAATATGTACATTTGAATGATAAATAATTGGTAATAGTGTGTGCCCTGTTCAACTAAATATAAATATCAAAATATTTTGTTTTGTGTTCTGTCATTTTTTCTCCAGAAAGAATTTTTCTGCAAGTTGTAATTCATTTATTGAATTTTCTGTGCCGTTCATATATACAAACAAGTAAGTAATATTATTTCAATTATTCACGTTAATTAATTGACTTTTTCTATTAGGATGGTTTATTGTTGTTGCGAACATGGAAGCAAAACTAAAGCTGGCGATAATATTATGATGCGAAAATTTCCCCCAGTTGATTCTCCACAGATCCAACAATGGATAAAAGCTGCAAACAATTCCTCACTTCAAAATTTAGACCAAAAAGTCCAAAATTTTTAAAAATTCCAATTGAGAAATTCTCATAAGAATTCTCTTAACTCAAATTTTTAAATAACCATCCTTAACAATAATTACAAATTTCGGCAGACAAATAATTATTGATGCTGGTTTAAATACACTGAAACAGCAAATTCATGAAAACAGCAGTATTGAAGATAAACTTGTTACATTAATTTTTGACGAGATGTCAGTTATTCCTCTTTTGGACTATCTACCTAGAAGAGGCGTGATTAGTGGATTTGAGGATGACGGTTACGATAGGACAAGTAGAATAGCAGATCATGCTTAGGTCTTTATGGTGAGGAGCTTTTACAGGAAGTGGAAATTTCCTGTGAGTTACATTTTTGCTCAAGGTTCCACAAAATCTGCCACCATAGTAAAATACATTAAAGACATTGTAACAAGGTTGGCAGATATAGGATATATAGTTGCAGTACTTGTATGTGACCAAGGCCCAACAAATTGTGCTGCGATAAATATGCTTTTAGAAAATTCAAAAAGACTATATCCAGAAAAATAAGGAGCTTCGAACAATGTTCCTCTCTATGATATTTTCCATCTGATTAAATGCATGAGGAACAATTTGTTAATTGAAAATTTATGTTGAAAGGAGAGGCGTTGATTGCAAATTGGAAGGATATTCAAACAGCATATTATATAGATATATCAAAGTCAGTTAGAGTATTGCCAAAAATTACTCAAAAACATGTTTATACAGAGAAAAATTCGGAAGATGAAGGTAGCGAACGCAGTGCAAGTGTTTAGCAAAACGCTATCCAGGGTAATACAAATTACGATAGAGGGAGATTTAACTTACCCAAATGGTAATAAATTTACTGCAAATTCCATGGGCACGGCATTATTATGCAATTTTTTAAATAACTTGTTCGATACTTTGAATGTCGATATTCCGAAAAATGATGATACAAATTTAATTGAATGGAAGTAATAGAATCCAAACATTTGCAACTATGGTATGAGGCCAAAGAGGTTGTAAATAGTATGAAATATTTTAATAAGAAAAATGAAATAATTAAGCAGCCACCAGTGCTACGTAATTTAATTAGGACACTAAGCTGAATAGTTTTTGACAATGGACAAAAAAATAAAAACAGAAAAATCAAAATAATGTAAATGGTGAACGAAGTTTATATTGCAATATAATCAAATGTTGTAAATTATTTAGTAAATTCAAATATGGAATAATCTAAAGTTGGTGTATCTGAATATATTCCCAAGAATAAACATAAAAATATTTTATTCACATCCATTTTCAGAAAAGAAGATATCTTATAATGCATTATTCTTTTTTTTTAATTAAGATATTCTAAAATATATTGTCACTATTTATAGACAATTATGAGGTACCTCATTTTTACGACCTTTTTCAGACAACTTAAATTATTGTACACCTATACCTCGCTATACTGCATTTCACTATAACGGCCCTCTTCAAGTAAGGCACGTTTTCGATTTACCTAAAATGTTTCGCTATAACGGCAAGAACAACTTTTTTTTTTATATATTTATGTTGCCAATCTTGCACAAGCGCAGTAATTGATTCGTTATATGGCTTTTCGCTTTGCGGCCCAGTTTCGTGGAACATATCTAGGCCGTAAAGTGAGGTATGGGTGTATTCATTATTTAAAAGCACGGTTGAAATTAGGATATTAGCATCGTCAGAAAATTTTGATTAGGTGATATATTAAAAACCATTGATTGGAAATTAAACTGATTTTATTAATTATGTGAAACATTTAAATTGGCGCACTATTAATTTCACATGCATCGATACAACTTAAAACTGAAGTTATAAACTATATTTTGCATATTATAATCGAAATAATATTATTTTCAGATTTATAAAATACTAGTTATCACAGAGCAATAATATTTATTTACTTTGGATGCGTACAATTTACGTAAGACTATACGCAATTTACATGTGTGAAGATTGTGATTAATAGTTACGCAACCCAAATAGCACGTGTAATGAAGCTCTAACCGTGCATCCTGTAAATTCATCTGCAAAAGAATAAAATTATAGATTTCGGCGAGTTTTCTATTCAATTCTCAAACTTCATTTTTTATTCATTACATTGTCCTTTTGTATAAATGCACTCAGTTCTATGCACAGAAAAAAAGAACATCCTCACGAATCGTTCATTATAATAATTCGCTATACAATATACAAAATGCTATGTAATCTCCATAGTACACTACATAAAGAATGTGAGCTGACTGAATTAGTTCTTAACAGTTACAAGAAAGCGCGGTTTTACAGAAAAAGCTCCTTACAATTGAAACAAGATATACGAATTTGAAATAAAATAATTTGATGAAAAAAAAAAGATTAACAACTGATCCACTCTCTCACTAACAACTGGTTAATAGATCTTAAGAAATAATTAGTAAATACTATATAATATAGAATATAATATATAAAAAAACAGGTCTTGGAATAATAACGCATTTGTATATATATAATAATAAAATCTGAATAATTTACATAAAATAAATTAAATAAAAATTGTAGATACAAGATGATAAGAAGGTACAAAATAAAGATTAATATAGAAGATCGTACAAGGGATATTTTTATGAAAGAGAATTTACGTTAATAAACTTATTATTACATATATTTGCGTATTAAAAAATAATAATAGTAATTAAAATAAAAATAATTTAATAAATTCAAATTAATCAATAATAATAATCACCTAAGACAATAATAATAATTTGTATATATACACTTTAGTTAATTAATAATAAATTTGCAAGAAGGTAACAACACTTAGCGACTTATGATAATGAACAACTCCGCATGAATCCGTTTGTCTGCTCGAAAGTTTGATATATACTATATACCCTTTCCTCCCTGTTCATTTCTTTTTTATTTAAATCATTTCTCATCCCTTCCTATATATAGAAAATTATATATATATATGTATATATATTTTCATGTATATATTTGTTTTGTTTTCTTTTATTGCACGTGTACAGCATGAGCCATTGACCGAAATCATTTCCATCCATTCCAATGATGAAAACAGCAACAACACGCATAGACAATATGATTCCTTATTCAATTCCTCATTTCTCCTCTGCTACCTAATGTCGGCGATGCATCCAGAAGCTACATCACTTTGGAATGTGCAGTCAGATAGTGGTTTCATCATTATTACGATATATCATCTATATTTCCTCTTCCACATACATTACTTCTTTTGATCAGCAGGCTTCTTTCAACTACGCCCTATACCGTGTCTGTGTATATTATAAATATATATATTTTTTACTTCTCCTTGCCACCAGGTATAGTGTAAAACCTTCATTATGTATATAAAAAAACAAAGATAAAAACAATTTACTTCCGATCATTCTCTCACTTTTTTTGAAAACACAGAAATAGTCTGCATTTTCTCTTGGAAAAAACCTATGCATTTTACAATTAGAATATCGCAAGTTTATATTTTCATATATTTATATGTATACAGAGATATAAAAATATACTCTTTCGAAGGAAGCCAAATAATGTAGGTACCTTTTAAACAATTCGATCTCTTCTCACACGCTTCTATCGCGTCTCCAATTAATTACCCAAAATAAATAATTAAAACGAATCAAATTAGTAAGCATTGAAACAAAGAAAGAAATGAACAAAGAAACAAACATTTCAGAACCACCTCGCTTAATTACAAACGTATTTTTTCATGTTTTGTAGTTTTTTGCTTTATGTATATATAATTTAATACTTAGTTTACATATGATAATATGTTATAACAAATATAGGTTTTTTTTTCTTTTTCTCTTCTCTTCTCTAAAAAAAAAACAATAGAATAAAAAGTAAAAAGAAAAAAATGTTTCCTCTCTTAAAAAAAATGTACACAATCATCGTTCTGCCGTGTTGGTAGTAGATTCCGTTGATGTTTTTTTCTGTTTTGCCCACTTCGCATACATCGTACCTAATTATTTATTTACTTTTTAGTGTATATTTTGCATTACTTTTTTCCTTTCTTTTTTTAAATATGATTGGTAGTAGTAGTAGTAATATATAGGTTGCAATAAGATTTTCTTTAGGCCCCCACTGTCGTTGTCATTCAAGTAGTCTCAGTCTCTGTCGGACTCTCCTGCAATCAACACAAAGCAATTAAAGTACTTGTTCATTTTTCGTAAATTGTTTTATGGTCGGTCATAGATTAATAGTTACCTCTATGCTTTCCAAGTCCCCAGATTGTGTAGAGTCCAGCTGCGTGGAATCATCGTCGATCACCGGTCCATGCAGGCTGCACTTCTCATGTAATTGCTCTCTGGTCCTGTGCAACTCCTTCCGCAGATTTTCTCTGTCCTCCTCCACCCCTTTCACAGCACTCTGTAATATAACAAGTTTCGAGGATAAGATTTAAATTACACGCAACAGAAATATGGACTTACCAGTAAGATTGTAAGCTGCGAATTGAGAGTGGTGGCTATACTATGGAGCCGAGAAGAGGGCACGGAGGGCACGAGACTCTTAGTAGATGCCGCCAACGCCGTCGTAGCCGTTTGAACTTCGTTGCTGGCACATGCCGGATGCTTGCCGCCCGCGGCCAATACTGAATCAGCCTCGGAAACGTTTAGGGAGTCATTGACAACCTCCAGCAGTTGATCGACTGTATTAATTGGAAAAAGAGATAATAATTAGTCGAGGGCGTTCGTTAATTAATATAGGTTAATTGATGGGTAACCTTGGAACACGGCGGCCAACACGAGTTCGGGGAGATCTCGCTGGGACGACTCCTTTTTGACGACCTCCTCGCTGACGATGTCTGCTATCATCCGGTATTCATCGCGTGGTATGCTCAGCAAATCGGCTACTAGACCCTCCTTGGCTGCCAAGGCCTGTTTTACTTCCGTATCTTTGCGTTTGATTTGCTCTTTGGAAAGAATGAGACAATAATTGGTGGATGATTCAAAGCGAGATGAAGAGAGAATAATAGTGTAATGAGGCCGAAATAATAATAATAAAAAATAAACGACTGTGCGAATAATTATTTACCTAGAGGAGTAAGGACAGGTTCTGCTGTGTGCACGGGAGGATTTGCCACCTGCACCTCAGAAGGTTGGATGAGAGGCCACTCATTGGGTATCAACTTTACCGAAACACCTTCACCACCAGCTAGAAATTATAACCAAAACCGTGAAGAAAAAACGTTGCATCGAAGTTACGCGTAATTCACAAGCTACCTGAGTGCACCGCTGGTATAGCTGTATCCTCGGCGCGCATCTGTTGTTTGCTCTCCTCGACGGACGTAGGTTCTGGAGACGGGGTAGAAGACTCGATCTCTTCCTCTTCCATCGTTTCCGGTCTCTCGCTGGTAGATGCCGGAAGTTCCGGTTCCTCTTCGGACTCCTGCGTCCTCTCTGTACGCATCTTGTACTGTTCGCTCGCATCGGTGAAGTACTTTAACCACCTAACAAAAAAAGATACAATCAAGTAAATACTTAAGCTATTGCCCATTACAATATTAGAACCTTGTAGCAGAGTTGTGCATATTGTTGAACATGATCGATATATTCGCGGCAAAAAGAAATAAACTACGCACGAAAAGTCAATCCGCTCTCGCCAAACTTCGAGACTTCACTTGTCAAGAGTGGCTGCTGCTAGTGGCCAGCTTAAAGCGCTAAAATTCCATAAACTCACGCTGCATAGAGATAGTTACATAGACCTAGAGTAGGGCCGATCCGACACCGCACATAAGACTATTCTATTTTTGTCTATAAACATACAACGTGTCTTTCTATCTCTTGCTCTCTCACTTCCTTTCAACCTGATCTTCGACGCTTCAGCAGAAGATCCGCGAAATCGATCTAGACCAGTCGATTTAAAAATACTTCCCCCTGCATAACAATAAACAGTTCCAAGAACGCGGGCTCACCCCTCGGCGAACATCTTATCAAACAATATCAAAAATCACTAACATACGCGAAATACAAAAACAAGAAAGTGCATTCGCGAAAAAGCGATAAAGTTGATATGCAAAAAGCACGTGCCAACACTAAACTCCGGCGCCGTAGCTTAGAAAGGCAGTTAAAGACGGATTGGGATGAGAGCGAACGCGGGAAGCGCGCAATTCATCAATCGAAGTTTAAAATTAGAAGTCGCACTATTTTAACCGAATTGATAACTCGTTATGGAACACACTTTGAAACCTAGGATACGCATTAGCAGCACACACGTTTATGACTGTCTATTGATTAATCACTTTTATGATAATTGAAAGTCCACAAGCGCTTAAAGAACAATATTACCAACAAATTTAAAATTAAACAATGATGACGAGAAAATACGAATGAGTCTCTGTAATGCTGCCAAACGGTGACACCTTCCATAGGTTAATATGTTCACTGTCATCATTTGAGCACTGCTTTACTATAAATATAATTTGCTCGTCATAATACTATTTTAAATAATTGTATGCTTTTAATATATCATATTAAATTTACTTTAAATAAATTAAATGATCGATTTTTTTTAGCAACAAATATATCATTTGCCAAGCAATTTTCTAAGTTTTATGTTCTCGTTTTGTTTGAAACTCTTTCATGTATGATAAATAAAGATTCCTTTTTAGATTTAATTATCGGAAAATATCTTCTAATAAATACAGCAGTCAGTTATCAAATAGTAATATGTTTATGCCAAAAAAGTATTTGTAGTCATAGAATAGAAAAACATTGGCAACAAAACAACAACAATAACAGTCATGTATCATTAGTTATATAGATATCTTCACGAGACATTTCCAGTCAGTCGTGATTAATATGAAAATTAATCACGGAGATATAATCACAGAGATAGCAGAGTATTTGCAATTCGAGGATATCGTAAAATACCAATAGTATCTATTATTACACATTGGCACGATTGCTTTGTGGTAGGCTATCGACCATGATAATTAAATTTAAATGACTAAGGCGCATTTTGTTTTTACTTTGAAATATTTATGATTAATTCCGCGAAGTGGTAAATATAGAAAATAGCAATGTATACAGAGAATTTACTAATATCAGAGGTAAACAAAGTGGATTTTAACTGGAATTCTAAACTAAATTAGTTATTTTTCAAACAGTATCACGTAAATAATTGGAAATAAATCGAGTTGCAATTACGCAACTACGATATGAAATGTAAATAGTACAATATCTACAAAATATGTGTAAATATTCCAGAGAACGAATAAAAAAATCCTGTTCAACATATATTAATTAAAACATCGTAAACTTTTTTCAGTTCATGAATATTTTTATGTATTACCTATTATTGCTGTAACAATTTGCAAAAGTTTATTAACAAAATTATCTTATCTTATAATTTGAATATGAATTATATTTAGATATAATTATAATCATTTTTTTGTGATTTAATATTGTCGTAGTTCAATAAACGAAGTTCATTAATTATACTAAATTGTTTAACCGCAGTAGACGATTTGCAAGAAAATGTTTGATATAAACATCGGTTTCCATGGTAAAAAATTCCTGCAATTATATTGAGACATCGGCAATGGAATTGATTGACATTCTCAATTAAGCATTACCAATCAAGGAAAACGAATGACCTGGTGGAAACGAATGTCCAATAAGGAAATCATGAGGTTTTGCATTTCAAAGCTAGGATCATCCGAACATTGAAGGTATACTGTTATTGTTCTAAATCCGAATCGATAAGAACAATGTTTTTGGAGCACAACAGCTGTCACGTGGAATGCACGACGACGAATTGTTAAAAAGTGCGTCTATGTTGAAAAAGAAACAATAACAATGCACGATGTTTACTGACCTCACGATAACGCTGCTGCCTCTTCTTTTTTCAGAGTTCTGGACAAGTTTTCGACTGGGGAAAATGTTGAGGCTGCCGCGACGCTCGCAGACATACAATTTCGGTGTATCCAAAGTCAAAGATTTGCGTCGTTGCGGCATTTTCGCGGCTGTCTTTTGCTGATGGAAACGAACGAACTTAAGTACTGAAGTGGCCGAATTGTGTTTATCGAATCGAGGAAAGAAAAGGAAACTGAACAATTGTAACAAAACAAAAAACACTAAACACCAAAACCGAACCGAACGATACTAATCGAACTACACCTAACTAGTATTCGAAAACAACAGTCGAGGAGGCGCATAGACACGATTATGATAAAATGCCTCCTCGCTCCGTTACTTATCTTAATTAGTGTTTGCCCATTTAGGGGGGCGAGCGCAAACAACAAATTGTACAAATCTTATGCATGTATACTACTACTATTACAACTACTACACTCTCCACTTCTCCTCCTACTCCACCACGGTCCGTTGTTGCTTTTCTTTTTATGCAGACATCAACCGAATGATAATTAAATGTCCGTGTCGAAATTATTCGGATGGAGGGAAAACTTTGTGCGGACGCAAACGGATTTCGCTTGAAAGTGCGACGACTTTCCGGTTGATTTTTCAACTTATAAACTCGATACGCAGAATAAAAGTAATTGAATGGTAGTCTCGAGCAGCGTGCAGCGAATTTTCCGTAAGGAAAAATAAACCGGCCGCTAGCCCGGTAAATTCTCTTTCCACCGATTATTTGTCACGCGATTTGACCGTTCAAAACTTGATTTACGTATATGTTGCATTGCCTAGCAGAAAACTCAAAGATCTATCAAATCGTAGATTCATCAGAATTTTACCAATTGGATAATGACAAAAAAAAGGAGTAACAAGATTAAGAGAAGTTGTGTTATTGAAACGCTTGGGAGATCTCCAAAATAAATAAACAGGCGTGTTTTGCGCGGTCTGTAAAGATCTACGGCGGGCGGACGAAGGGGGATGGAGGAAATCAAGGATTCCTAGTTGTAGTTTCTCGTGGCCATAATTAAAATGAGCCTGAAAATAGAACCAATCGAAGAGTAAGCGGCCGGGGGGAGGGTCACTCACAAACAACGAACGAATCGATTTTCCCATGAAATCACAGAGGCGGTAAATATTAGAATTCAAATGGTTAAATTTCAGAAAGAACAGGAAAAATTAACTAGTATTAGGACGAACAAGACGGTGCAAATCGAGAAAATGGATCCGAAGGAATGGCATGGCGCACACCGCATTATGGAATGATGACCTGCATTCTATATAAAGGATGATGAATTGTGCGGCATGAAAACAAGAATTCCTTCAAACAGGCGAAAGAGAGACAAAGAGGAGCGAAACGGCCTCCATCAAACAATAAATAAATAAACGAAAGAACGGACAGAGAAAAAGGAGAATAAAAAGAAAGGAACGTATCTCTTAGACTCCTCCATCTTACAAAACGGCAGCCACGTGGCACAACCGAAGAAATAAACATATACGAAATAATTAAAAGCCTTTGCGAAAGGTTTTGTGTTATGAAAAAGAATGAAAAGAAGTCGAGACAACGAATAAATAAATACATTTTGCAACGGTCGGAAATAAAACGGACGCAATTTTCAGCAACGATTTGCAAAAAAAAACAAATGTATCAGCACAAAACGAAAATCGCATTTGTTGCCAGGTAAGCAAGTAACGATTGAAATAAAACAAATAAATAATTGCAACTTTCTGAAAACACTCAACTTTCACTTCATAATCCATCCCAATCGCGATTTATTGGTGATTATGGCAAATACGGAGAAAAAATAATAATAAGGAGGAAAGTGCTTATTTTTCAATTACGTGTTAAATTGCTAGCAAGCATACAAAATACGATAAAGACATTAAGATATAACACGAGTATGATTAAATATCCATAAATATGTATGTAGTAAGCGTATGTAAGCAAAATTAATTATGAATTAATGAAAAATATTTGAACAAAAAAATCAATTGGCAATTATATAATTGCATTTATATAATTAAAAAAGTAATGTAATGTGAATTCCAAGTTGAGTTCCAATTCAGGTAATTTGTACATAACGATAATTGTCCAATAATCTATGCTTGTAAAACATTAAACATCTTATATGTACTAATTCGCATTCTTATTATTATTGCTTATATTGAACAATTCATAATTTCAGGAACATTGCGTTTTTTGTTAGGTATATGTTCAAGATAAACCATTTTTGTTAATGTGATTTTAAAGCTGGAGTTTAGAATAAAGACGTAGTAAATAAAATTGAAGTTCGAATAGTTATGTTCATTTTTGCTATTAATGTAAGTAGAGTATATAGATAAATGGTTATGCAGCCAAACTTACGTTTTTCGATCGTTTACATCTCTGCACTGTATTTCATACATGTGACTGATCAACGTGTTATTGCTCACTAGGTATAAGGTGACGGTATCTAAAATAGACAAAAAAAGATTTAATCGTTTCTGTTGGTTGTTGTGAAAGATTAAAGACACCAAAAACTGAGGCAACTACAAACACTTACCGGCAGCATTCGGTCTGCAAATGAGGTTCTGCATCTTAATAATCGGCGATAGCGTCTGGTTCGACTGGTTACCGCAGTGGAAGAATTTTAATAAATAACTTTGGCCTTCTTTCTGCAGAAGTATCACAGCTTCTTCTGTTAACAGCATATGCACTTGAAGTGGATTCTTGTTGGGTCTCTTCAACGTGACCGTGCCTTCGTAAACGAACGTGTACTTTGTCAAATCGATATGCTGCAAAGTAATAATAAATTGTATGCATTAGAAATGTTGTTCAATTACTGTAAAGTACAAAATGTTACCTTGTATTCGATGTCGGATCGATCAAAACCCGATATCTCCAAATGGCAATTAATGTAGGAGAGTCGAGCGGTCTCGCTGGCCTTCTTGGCGGCATCGTCCACCTCTTTCAGGATCTCGCGAGACTTTTCCAATGCCTTTTTCAGTTTTTCCAACTCTGCGTTTGATCGTTCTGGGTTGGCGACGCACGCCGCCTCTTCCTGCTCGATTATCCTGCCGAGAAGCAGAGGGTACTTGGACAGCCTCTGCATTTCCTGCGGCAAGAAGCCCTGCAAAGGGAGCCGTCTGCAGTGATGGTTCTTCTCGCAGTTCATCAGCAGATTCTCAAACTTGGCATCCTTTTTCCTCTTCTCTTTGATCAACTCCAGCGCGCTCTGCTGTTGCTCGCAGAACTTCGCCGCCGCATTTCTGAACGACGTTCCTCGTTCACCGTCAAACTGCGATACGAAACAAATATTACGAACTTTAAAAGAAGAACCCATCGAACAACGTACCATATTCAGGAGAATATCCCCGACATCCGTGACGACGGATTGTTCTTTCCGTTTGGTCTTCATCAGCAAATTGAACTGAATGTGGGTGCCGAGAAGCTCAGGCAAATTCGGGAAGACTAGCTTCATTTCCGAATCGGTGAGGATCTTGCTGCGGACCATTTCCCTGCGGAAGATCAAGTCTAATACTTTCAGGTTCCGAACGTGCGACCTTTCCGTGTGGAATAGTTCTGAAATTCATAAATCAATTATTACACACATCACTTGTTATTTAAACCGCTCATTATTACCATTGATCACGTCCTGTCTCTTCATTTCGTTGGCTTGCAGGTTGGAGAGTTGTTCATTCGTGAGGGCACTCTTCCAGTCCGGCGGATCCGCCTCCACTTCCATATCACTATCTCGCTCACCGCCTTGTCCATCTGACAGACCGCCAACGTCCAAGCTACTGCTCGGACTGTCTAGTGACCTACGAACACATCAGATGTTAAAACAGAACAAAAAAATATAATCGTCCGGTTAACATACCTTGAACTTAGACTGCTATTCGACGAACTACCCGAGTGCTGATGGAATGAAATACTATTGTCCAGATCCACTGCTTCACTACTACAATAAACAAAAAGTCAATCAGTAAACCACTTCAAATAAGCGTCATCGACGGAAGCAGCAACATCAACAACAAATGATTATGCACAACCATCTTACTCCGACAAATCGAAATCAATATAAAAGACAGAGTGCCTCTTCTCTTCGCTGATAGACATCCTCATGTTATCATTTGAATCAAGGAGCAACCAGCAACATCAAGTAGCACGGACATACACACACACATTATAGCACATAGTGCGCGAAACTTATCTTATCTATTTTCTTAGATATCGAATTAATAACGTGAGGCAAGAGAAATTACATTCTAAAAACGAAATTCAAACCCAAACAAGACGGACAATATATCATAGGCGGAACGTACAGGAATGTGTGATTTTCCAACACTTTTTTACCCCCGTGACGTACCAAAATTTCTTCAAATATATGTACAAAAATACAAAATTAACTAATTAAGTAAATAGAAAGCACGGCATCTTACATCACCAATAAGTATTTACTCTGATTGTGACTAAACATAGTTATAACGAAATTATTTTAATGGAATCACTATTCTCAAATAACAATTTTTGCATATAATTCTGTAGTCTAATTGAATAATAAAAACCTTGAAGTAAAAAAATTGTCTAATTTGATCTTGCAACCACTGAACACCAAGTTAATACGATTGTTTACAGTTAAAAAAAGAGGACTAAAGATAATTTAAGGAAGTAATTATATACGTTCGTTTATTTATTTATCTTTGCTGTCTGTTCTCTTGAATATGAAGCCTGAAAGCAGATGGCATGGCAATCGATTCCAACCATTTGCGTTCGGCGAAGGTTTTGCAAGCTCCTGTACCCATAAAACGCCTGTCCTTCGCGCGATAATTCTCCTTACTTTACGCGTCTGCGATGGTAATCGACGATTTCATATATATTCCTTGCATTGTGTAAAATTGAAATTTAAAGATAGCACGTCCGAAACCGTTCGGTCAAGGGAAAACAGAAGACGATATTTTAATTGGGAACACGACGTTTTATCGCAATTAATCGACGCGTCCCCGGCTATTTATAGACGCAACCGGAGGTTTATCTCTTGTTTTTGGCTAATTGTTTATTATTAATAAATGAGGAGCGATCTTTAAAGGGGAATGTGGAATTTCCACATACACAGATGTGTTTCAGTTCGAAAAAAAAACACCTTACTCCAACAACACACCCATAAAGACAAGGCGAGTTCGCTATTATTAATAGTAAACAAAAGTCGGGATGTGTGTGTGTGTGTATCCATTAGCCTGGTCTACCGAGAAAGCCAGTTAAAATTTTCCCGGGTAGCCAACAGCGTTTCAGAAATACCTTTCGAAATGTCCCTCTGGGAGGTTGCTGTTGCCGACAATATTAATGTTGCTACTAGGACAATCCATGGTACATCGGCCATGCACGTCAGTTGTTATCGGGATTCATTGATGTCGCGTGTACGTTGGAGTTTATGAATGGATTCTGGATCGAGCTCAGAGGAAAACCTTGCACTAGTGTTTATCAATACTATTTGTTTATGTTACGGCAATCTGGTCACGAAGGATTTCGTGTTTGAGTCTGTGCAAGTATGTGCACTAGGAGCACTCGCGATGAAGGTGAGAGTTTGCTCCTAGTTTCCGGGGCGGCAAGGGGTTGTCGCGGCCGGGAGGGGCGCAGACGCGCTCGCAGGAATAATTCGACTCGTCCTTGCCCGCCTGCTGCTGCTGGTTATGTCAGACCATCGGTAGCACAGGAGCGTCAAGTTTTGGAATTGCAACGCGAATAACAAACGGCTTTCCACGCCGCCGACGCCACCGAACAATGAATGAATGAGCGTCGTCGGATTATCGACTGGCGGAGGCGTCGTGAGAAAATTGAGGAGGAGGAGACGAAAGGACAACCGAAATATCTACCCGAAACTATCGACCCGCACCCGAAAATAAAGTTGTGCCGTCGCAACTCATGCATTGGCACAAATCAATCGAAAGAAAAAAAATGATACAGAAGAAATAATAGCACGCAGTTCAAAATCAAACTCACCCTGTCGTTCGTAGCGGATCGCTGACATTCCTCCGCTGTTTACGGTTCTGCAATACAAAGAAACACATAATCGCAATTAGTTAATTCGAATCATTAAAAAAAATGTCGGGCTTCGTCACTGACCTTCTCCGGCTGCTCTTTGACACTCTCCGACCTATTGATGTTACCAATCTGTCGCCTTTTGTTTCCGGTGGAAGCGGGTTGACTAGTTGAACTGCAAATAAATAGAAGGAAAACGAGTGCATTAGATAAATATGAAAACGCATACATTTACTTGATATGTTAAGTCGCGTTTTAGAATTGCATTTGTATAGTGCACAACTCACAGTTGTTTATTTCAAAAATGAAATAAGATCAATGTCAAAGTAGATCATAGTACAACTAGAATATTCGCAATTAAAAATAAAAACTCCCGTTTAATAACACGCATTGGGTCAAAGGGCTGTTGACCGAGGTCAATCTGCCTCAACCTAATATTTACATATATTATTTAAAATCATAGTTTTCAAATATCTACTTTCGGTTAACTTGTTTTAATTATAATTAGTCTGCCACAGACGAGCAATAAGTACTTATATAATCTCATTATTATAATATTATGCACTATTTCTGAATTATTACACTCCTTACCATTAATTTCAAAATTTTCTTTTGTATTTAGTTATTATTGGACCATATTATTAATAAAATATTTTAACAAAACAAGAAAAGAAAACAAATATCACTGACCGTAGTCTTTCAGAAAATGTATAATATCAAATTCATATTTTTTTTTCATATAAAACATTCAGCATATAAACTTTTATATTAATAATATAATAATCCAAAACTTTCTTAAACGGATGTTAAATAATAGTATAAAAAAAATCAAGTTTGGTTCCTGTATTCACGAGAGGCAAAGCTATTAAATTTGTTATTATTTAATCTTTCGTTTTCTATTTGTGTTTCCATTACTATACCATTAAATATTACGCAAGAAAAACAAATGCTACATTAAACAGTACAAAACGGCCGAAGGACATGTCGTGGTCGATTGTGATGTTAAGTAGATAAACTTCTAACAAAAGCTGATACTACTGTAACTTAGGATATGTCAATTCGACAATGCAACGTAACCAAACCACCACACCGATCCAACTATTTATATGTTAAAAAAATAACTGTACATTTGGAGTGATTCAACGTCGATTGAATGAATTCCAATAGGAAAACTATTATGTCGGTCTCGCCCAGCGGAATTGAATTATTTATTAGTAGATGAATCGATTGCGAATTAATTCATTATTTATTTTTAGAGCTAATGCTGCTGCTCCTCTTAAGCTTCATTAATATACATTACGTCTGTAGTAACAACAAAAATACGTGATATTTACGCATTACTAATATAAATATAGTGGATGAGACATAATTGTCGCATCTCATTTACCTGCAGTTTGTCTCAACGACTCATGATGTCATCATGCTAATTTATCGTTCTCTCAGAGTTTCTACAAATATTTCGCAATACGAAGGTAAACGGTTAAATTAACACAGTATTTCAAATAAACAATACAAAATACAATTCATTCGAAAATTTCATACGTATTTAAGTTAAATTTTATATAGAAGTTTCAAATATTAACCATGATTAATTTGCAGCAGGAAAGTGCAAAGTAAATGAATAAATTAGAAAAAAATGTTATAAAAAAATAACTTGAATTTAATATAGACATTGTTATTAATAGAATTGTCTAGTACTAAATAGTGGTTCGCCTTCGTGACGCAATCCAGCATCTACTATGAGTTCCTAGAAATCTAAATATAAATGGAAAATATATATTTTGTCCCTGCATTATCACTAAATTAGGATAAACTTTTGTTTCATTGATTTGTAAAAGAACAAAAATGATGTTTTATGGTGAAACATTATTATTTTCAGGTTTAATTGCCGCATTTTGCAATACATTGAAATATTAAACAGAAAAAAATAATATACTGGAAAAATGTAAATCACAGTTGAAAAAATATAATCTTAGAACTATCAACTTCAACAACAGCCAAAGAATAGTAATGTGTGTGAAAGATTTAGACGCATTAAGGGAATCAAATATAATCTAAGTAATATATGAAAGCAAATAACCCCCCATTCACCATTTAATAACAACTTAATAATTTACTTTAAAAAAGTTTGCAGAAAATATTTACTAGTTATCTCAGCTTACATCACTTATTGTACGAATTTACTGACTGTGCAAATTGAATAATTTTAAATAAATATCAAAACAACAGACAATAAACTGACGGTTAAATGATTTTGTTATATACAAGTAAAATACTGCGTCGAAAAGCAAACAAAGTTTCCAAACTAATAATAATTTTTATGGATCTATTCTAAAGGTTATTCTTAGGTATTTTATTTATTTTCACTGTGGTACAGTGGACGGAAATAGATGCTGAATTATTGAGGAGTGAAATCACGCAACGTTTCCGTGCATTCTTATAGGAGCTGAATTAAAAAATAACAACAATTAAGACCATAATTGCAGTAAAGTAAAAGTGTTGTTATTAACAATAAAAAGCAGCCGGTGTAATTGTGACGAGATTGCGCAACGAGTATAACAAGAAAACCACGCAGAAGAGCTAAAATCGAATGTGTTCTAGGAGTGGAACTGAATGCAAGTCTGTGTGTGTGTCAGTGCATTAAAATCGTTCGTTCCTTCGGTTTATTAATTCGATGGTCGTGGAGCGGAACGAGACCCGCTTTGGCGCGAACAGACGATGCGGAAAATGGCGGCCTTCCACCATCATATCCATTCGTCCATCCATCCTGCTTTCTTCTCATCCACCCAAATCCCTCCCAGCGATATTTGCAACAACAATGGACTGGAAATAATGAGACAACGCCTGCGATAAACCGAATGCACATGCCTAACGAGCGAGAGATAAGGTGTTCGAAATTTCTCCAAAAAAAAAAAAACACGCGGTATTTATTTGCAGCGTGAACAACGCGAAAAGCTATTACGACACTTGCGAATTCCCATGCTGCTAATCGCTGTGAAACCAATGTGTAACCACATTTAACTTGCAATCATTTTGCAAATAATTACAGAGTATTAATTTCGAAATACAATTACTGCTTTCTCAATTCATTTACGAAGATCATTTTAATGACTATGATATAATTATAGTAACTGATATTCTTCATACTATAAGGAAAGTTCGTTGATTATTCCGAACTCGATAAATCACATTAATCGAATAGATAAAGACGATTCTGTCAAGTCTCATGATCACATAGGAAGCACCATTCAAATATATACAGATGTTTCTACCAATTAATCGAAGTACTCAACATTAGATTCATTTAACACATGTCCATTAAACCCTATATATAATTATACCTATCAACGAAGACGTTATTTAAAACGAACAAATTGAATGATAAAAATAAATAAATATTTGATAGAATTAATTAAAAAAACATCATAAAATAAGCTAATATATAATAGTTTATAAGTTAAATAAACATTACTATTATATAAGTCACGACCGAAAAATTAAAATTTACTTCAATTTACTATGCAATTAACTGAATTAATTTTCATTATAAATACATTTCTTGTATAATGGTAATATATCTAATATTCTTGTGGATGAAAAAAACAAGTTAATTATTACCACCGACCTTCAATTACAGCTTTGTTTTTATTTTTGTAGTTATTACTTCAATTATAGAGGTATGCTGACCACTTATTAATTGAAGCCTGTGATATGTGTTAGAAGGATAATAAAACGGCTAAAAATCGCAATTTAAATGATGGAGAGATTAAATTGATTATAAGATCGGTCGATTAATTAAATGACAGGGTGCGTGCGTGACCACAGGAAATAGTTCAGAAAGTATTGCATCAATTTTGAAAATAAGAATGTAAAAAATTAGAAGGCATTTCCCACAACAATGGGAAGGGGGCTTGACGAGAAACATGCAGCATGATTCACGCCCGCATTGGGAATTAGAAAACTACATCACAAAATTAAAAGTATCCCAACGGCAAACAACAATCCTACGAACCCAAATTTCGAATTTGATGATATGGCGGACTTCATCGATTTGACGATATTTAGCAGGTGCTCGGTCTCGCCCATCATAATCGCAGGAAAGGCTGCAGGTGGTGTAGTCCGATGGCGATCGCATTCATACACATTGTTTTTCTCTCTGCAGTTGCTTTACAAGAAAACACCCATGCAGCACTGATTACAGAATTGAAGACGAACAGACAGTACGAAGTAAACGGGAGACGAAGAAAAAAAACACTAAAGTGAAAACGCGTCGAATGAATGATAATGTGGGGCTCCGTTATCAATCGCCTGATAATCCCTCGCACATTTACACCTTTAAACATTGGATAAGAGCATAAAACACCGGGCGATCGCAATCTCCTCGCATTTCAATTGGACATACTACGCGTTTAAGGAATGTGGCGTGAAATAATCGAATCACATCGATTGCATGCACACAATTTCAGTAACACGAGTGCTAGAAATTGCACAAGGCTAGTATTGGCTAGTATCAATACTTATAATACGCCAAACTTGATAAATCTATAAGAATCGATATAGAGATGTTTTCCAATCCATATTACAGCGTTAGAATCAGAAATTTTAGTTATTGATTGATTAATCCGTAAGGTCAATTGTAATAGGTAGATTTGTTAGTATTAATTGAAATAAAACATAATCTTTGAAGAGAACAATTGAATAACAACTGAAGAAAATGTTCGTGCATGAATATCTTAGTTTATATAAATACGTTAAAATAAGACAATGGTTACAAGTACATTTCAATTCTCTTGAAACCTTGTAAATAATAGATTAGTATCTTCATAGATAGTTGTACTATAGGGAAGTGAGGGGTCCTACCCACGCAAATTCTTGGTCTCCCTTACACCAATATTACGGTAACGCTAGTGGGCAGAAAACTGTTCAACTATCAATACTGAAGAACGACTTCCTTACAAACCTCGTACTAAGAGAACGATTTAAATCCAAGAAATCTAATGACATCCGAAAACTATTACGATAAGACATAACAACAAACATGCATGATATAATTTTCACAACCAGAGTCCCCACTTTCGTAAAATGTGATTCACACGTTATCGCAAAGTCGAGATAAAATACTCGCAAGTTTCCACAAAATTCCATGACACTATTGCAACGTTATTTCATATTTGATTAGTTGATAATTTAATTTTTCAAACTTGAATCGTACCTTTCGGGGTTTGCTGAATCGTTGTCATTGTCG
This sequence comes from Nicrophorus orbicollis, assembly GCA_018845635.1. Classification (NCBI taxonomy): domain Eukaryota; kingdom Metazoa; phylum Arthropoda; class Insecta; order Coleoptera; family Silphidae; genus Nicrophorus; species Nicrophorus orbicollis. The sequence continues at coordinate 382,435 of JAFMTC010000199.1, forward strand.
GTGGACTGATTCAAGGGTTGCGTCCTGCAGGATTCCTCCCTGACGGCATCGGGTCGTCGGTCGGAAGGCGTCCTCGTAAGAGGATTTCCAGGTTTTGCCTCACCTAAAACAAATAACAAACAAATTTAATAAAGTTACACATCATCGAATGCAAATAATAATATAAATAACAGCACGAGATTTATGTCACCACAGTCGATTTTTCATGGTAATAACGCGCGATAAACTTATGAATACGCGAACAAAACCACAGAAAATGACTAAATGAATTCCGGAAATGCGTGAATGCTCGAAGGAAACCCAAGTAAAATAGAAATAGATTTTAGTTTTATATTTTCGTTCGAATTCATTCAATAATAAGAAAAAAAATCCATTGGTTTCCAGTGGCAACTCGTACAATTGCATTTCACAATAGTTCAAGAAAATCCCTATCTAGTGCTTATTTATATAATATTTTCACCGAAATTTAATTAATAAAAAAACAGGCCATAAAGACCCATGGCCATGCAGAAATAGCGTTTTTTAGTTTCTTTTGAATTTCTTCATTTTTATTGTTCGATTTTTTTTGTAGGTGATGCAATAAATGTTATTATTATTATTATTATTAAAATAAACATAAATGTTTACAAAATATTCAAATTTAATATAATTTTCTGAAAACATCAGAATACTATTTAGTAAAAGGGTGCAGCGTTTGTTCCGCCACTGCTTGTAGGTAATTTTAAAACATAGGATTATTGCTTATGGTGTATTTTTATGAAGAAAACGAGTATAACAAAACCCCTGATGCTATTTAGAGGGAAAAATGTTGAGCTAAATTTAATCCTATATCTAAGCGTGCCGATGCACTTGGAGTGTGTTATGTAAGAAGACCCGTTGCGAGAAGACCCCGAAGGTGTGAATCGAGTTAGCGCGTAGGTTTTCTTTTTTATATTGCTTCCCTCTCCCTCACATACATATACAAACGCATACAATAGTCGCCTCTTCTCGAATTATTGTTGTTATCAGTTAACGTGTGCTCGTAGCGCAAGTTTGCCCAACTAATTGTTGGACTCTTATTTCATTGCCCGCAAGGTCAACCGCTAGTCGTACCAAGTGAATGCGTGATTTCCTGGATGGATAGTTGTACTAGTTATTGATACCAGGCAAAAGAGCAGATTGCTTGGCCAAACAGCGATGAAGATTACCTGATGTCGCTGTTCCGGTAATCCAACTGCACCTACGAATAGGCGTTGAGGTAATATTGCTGGTGAGGTCCTGCGAGCCGAACTTTCTTTGCACTTGCACACTTTTATTCAAACTGGTGTTACTGTCGCTGATGTTGTTGTTGTTATGTATGGCACTGTTGAAGGAAATGTAGTCGAATTCCTTGGCGACTTTCGTAGTTTTGGCACCGAGGAGCAATCGCCGGCGGCGCAACAGGTTCAAATTAATTGCACTGCTCGACTTGGACTTGGCCAGCACCGGTTTCTCGTCGACGATCTCGTTGACGCTGCCGTCCACCGAAAGCGTCTTTTTGTGGCCCAGGCCGGGTCGGATGGCCTCCAGATTGGAGGTCTGCCGAAACATGCGGTACTCGAAGTGCGACGTTGGCTTTTTCGTCTCCTCCTTGCCCTTCGTCTTTTTCTCTTTCTTCTCGCTGATGTCCGGCATCTTGGGCGCAGCACTCACGATGCTCTCGTTCTTCTGTTTGTAGATTTTGCTACGCACTCTCTTCAGAACGGAACTGTTGTGCGCCTCGTCCTTTTTGGAGGCAGTCACCAACTCAGGAGCCTTAGTTTTATTCGTCTTCTGGTTTTGGATCTTGCCTGATTTTCCGGAACGCTGAGGACTTTCTTTTACTTCAGCCACACGACCATCGTCCGCAATCTCAAACTGCGTGACCATCTTGCTGCTGCTCTTCGGCTGCTTCTCGGAGCCGCTGTTGCTGTTCGGTCTGAACAGATCACTGAACCGACGCGATTTCTTCTCCTTAACGAAAGCCTCCGATTCCGAGTTGTTGAAGAGGTAACCGCTGTGAGCGCGCAGCAACTTCAGCTCGCCCTCGGTGACGGCAGAATTGTCGATGACATAACTGTCACTGTATCGTTTGATAGCACTGTTTATGTCGTTGTTATCTGTGTCTTTCTTGCGCAGCACAACACCATCGAGCTCGTCGTCGTCGTTGAAGACTGGTGCGATGTACTGCTCCACAGCAGTCGCAGACTCCTCGTTCAGCAGATCCTCGATCAGGTCTGGCGTTACGCCTTTCTTTACCTCGTTAGCACCTTCGCTATCCGCTCCACCCTTTTTGCCGCTGCTGCTTTTATTATTAGGTGTCTTCAGCTGCTTGCCTTTGGTATCACCGCTCTTTGATTCGGCCTTGTCACCTCCTTTCCGTTTCCTATGGGAGATCTTGCTCTTGAGAGATGTCGCCTGCTTGTTATTGCTCCTGGCCGCCGCGTCCGACGCAGCATGCTTCGACCACATTATCCGTATGCAATATCTCACACTTTCTTTCTCTCAATCTTCAATACATGTACGAAGAACGTCAGTTATGGTGTATCACTCATTTGCTACCGCATTTCACACTACAACTCTACAAATTGAACATAAGAAACTTTGATACACACACAGAGAGAGAGAGTTAGGTAATGCGAGAACGACAGTTTTACAAAACAAAACTTTTTAATTCGCCACAACATTGGTGGTGTATGTATGTGCGCGCTTGCTGCTATCAAGCTTAGTGCGCGATAGATAAGCCGACGTGTTTTTCGTACCGATAAGGCGAGTATCGTGAAAGCGATGAAAATAAAACCAACGTTGTACCAACTATGAAGCAAAACAGTATGCAAACAAAACAGCAGGTAAATACTAAATCGTATGTTGCGATCGTCCAGCAAATTGAAATAGTCAAATCATCGGAAATGCACCGACGAACAGAGTACGGAGCTGTGAGTGACGGACGATCGGTAGCAGCCGCGGCTCGCGCTCGCGAAGACTGGAAGTGAACGAACGGCCGGCTGCTGGTTGCTCACTTCCTGCCCTCCCCGTGCACACAACAACTCGATGCGATGATGATTTAATGCGGCGAGGAAACACTTCTTATCGAGTCTTCCGGATGTGAATAATTAAACTCCAAATAGCGATTTACTAGAATATATCCACCCTACTTCCAACAATAATAACAGAAACGCGAGACTTGTAGATCGAACTACCTTCTCATAGAACATCTACTCGGTTCGTCCCTTAGCAAAGAATTGCACCGGAAACGAGCACCTACTTCTTTTATTATTATTTTGGTTTTTTACAACTTCCGGCAGCGGCAATGTGCTGTTTGTGCTGCTTCTGGTTCTGCACACAAACACTGTTTACAATCGCGCTGTTGGAGCAGGGCATTTGGCAAATTTCGCTGTCGCTAACGTGTAATTACCGTTTGCCAACGAATGAGCGATGTATACTTGAAATGACAAGAAGCGTAAGTAGAGATGGTTTCCAAAGGCGAAAATAATAAAAAGAAATCGACGGCCGGCAGCTCGACTAGGACTATCGTATTTTTAAAACTTCCAAAAATAATTCAACACTTTCAGTCCCATATGCAGAGCTCTCCACATTTCGGAAATTTGAACGCAGGACTAAATCCAATGCATTTTGTAGATAGATTAGCACACAAGCGCTTAGCTTAATTTCCTTGCCTTGCTATCAGATTGCTTAATCGATAACCTTTTATGATTGTATATGCTTCGCTGTTCTTTATTATTATGGTTGTTGTTTTTATTATTATTGTGATTGGTCTTTGTTTAAGTTGAAGTACGTAATGGTCCGATCGTGGAGGCGCGCGCGCAACAAGCAGCACCATTCTCGACTTAAGGCCATTGTTGGAAGTTGTAAAACTGCTCTCTCAATTATGCAATACAATAAAATGGCACAAGCGTGTCAGGGGAGTTGACCAATTACCAAAATCGCCGGCCACTCTCTCTCGATATGTATATATCTCTTTCTTTACGTCTATGTATATATATATATAAATAAAATCAACGAAGTAGTCCAAAAGTAAGCTTGATGTTCTCTTAGGCGATGTAATAGTCACAACCTTTCGGTTTCACATGTTCCGAGCACTGCACATGCAAACGCGCACACAAACAGACGGAGACTGAAGGAGGTAGAAAGAAGCAGAAGAATGACTAAGGTTCGAACGGTTTTCACGACCGCAGCAGACACAGGCAGGCCAAGAGGCCACAGGCAGGTAATCCACCTTCTCTCCTCTTGTCCTTTTTCCTCACTCCTTATTCCTTTTCTCCTCGGCATGCAAGATGATGACACACGCAAAATTCCACCTCCGGCAGCGCGGCCCTCCGAAGCCCGCGAGAAGAAGTGAAGGATGGAAGCCAAAACAAAAACAAACGCGCACTGGAACTGAGAACAGTTCAACAGCAAAAATAAAAAATACAAGAGAGAGTAAGAGTTGGTGCGCAAAAGGTAAATAAAACCGAAGAGAATGGAGCAACTGCGAACCGCCGTCTAGTGACTCGCCTTACTCGTTCGCTCGTCCACTAAATATTAAACGAACACACATTGAGGAGAGCGAACTAACCTAAAACTCACTTCTTCCTTCCTCCCTCTTGTCGTCTTTCTTTCAGTGCCGGCTGTGCAGACATACACCATGCAACTAACCAGACTCGCTCGTTCACTCGCTTCAGTGCGTGCATCCCCGACTTTCCATCACTATGGAGAACGGGGAACTATAACACAAAACACCAGCTGGAACGCAGTTCACGAAAAAGAATTTAATCAATAGTACGATGAAAGAGATCTGCAGTACCCTTATGTATAGCATTACTCAGATCTTCCCCCTTGTGTACATCGGAAAAGGCGCATCTTCATCCATTAAATTAAACAGGTTAGGGTAACTTACTACCGAAAGATCATGTTCGAATTTCGCAGCCGCTCAAGGCAAACTACGATATACAAATATAAGTATGATTCAATCGGAATTGGACAAACAATCTCGTCCTCACAGGATTTCCCAAGAAAACAACGCGTTTCTTTCATTACTAACTTTGAATATAAAAGTAGTTTCCAACAATTATATAATTTAATTATCTTCAACAGTATTAGCTTATAGCTATATCCTTTAAACACAGTCACATTGACGTCAATTAAAGCAATTTCAATAACTTCGAATTATCGTTACAACTAAATCAGCTTGTGCGAAGCCCTACAATAATATGTAATCGAGTAACGCATGAAATGGACGCCAATTGTTCTTCACAACTGCGAAGCTTCAAATAGAATGTCATGCACAAATGACATGAATTGACGTGACATTGTTTGGAAATTCATATTAAACGTAAAATCAATACACTTGAAATTACAAAATGAATGCATTTATGAATTGCATCTACTATCTATTTAATTAACTTATAAAGCAAATATTAAAGGTATTATTTTCATAACATAGGTCAGAAGATATGAAGAATCATGCTTCTGCAAACATTAACAATTCCAATTATCCAATTAAATGATCGTGTCGCATGGAAGAACTGGGTATCGATTGCTTTGTTCTTGTAAAGTGGGTTGCTTCAATTAGTAAGTTGTTTGTACCCAACACTCTAATTGAAGTGACATCGTTAGAAATATCTGTATACATTTATCCATCACTTAAACCTAACTTCTTATTGGCCAAATCAAAATTATATAACTGATGTGAGCGGCATCACATGCTTGTATTCAAATTGAATGCAAATATCATGGAATCAATTAAATTAATATATTTCCTTTACCATATTGGCAATATATTTACCGTAAAATTATAATTTTAGTTAAATACTTTCTACTAATTAATTAATAGATTCAATTGTTATTCCATTTCATATATAATATAGATTTATATAGTACTTCAATTCTAATGATAACACTCCTCTGCACATTCGATAAATTGATTTAGATTATTCAACAATTTGTTTCCAAGTTCAACAGAGTCAACAAATATAGGTATCCAAAGTATTTAAAACATTTTATTGTTTAAAGAAATGTAATCGTAATTGTCATTAGTCGGAAATATTTAACACTAACCGTTGCTGTTGACAAAGAAAACTATTGTATTATAATAAAATATATGAGATACAATAAGAATCAATTGTGTATGCACATTGGTTCTTATGAAAGCATTCCAAGAAGAGCACCAAAAACTCGACACACTATTACTCAGAACGTTCAGAAAGAGCATAGTTCGAGCTGTCCCTTTAACAGCAACAATACCGAAATTGTTGCAAAATCTCGAATTCAAAAAATGTATCTTGTCGTTATAACCGGCAAACGAGAGCAAAAGAAAAAGTCTCATACAACCAGTTCAAATCGGCAACAATAACTATAAACAAAGCAAATCTGGGCTCCCATTAAGATCGGTTTTCTTGTCGTTGCTCGTTGCAATAATATCCATTTCGTGACATTTAAATTTTGCCGTTCGCCGTTGAATTTGGTTGTGGCAGCGGTTCTTGCAACTCGAACGACGGACGCATGGAACATACTTTTCGAGTGTGGCAAAAAAAAATAAAAGCGCGCACTCGACACAAAAACGAAATAGCTAAATAACGGCTGAGGTCAGCGCCGCAATAAATAATAACGAAATGAAGAGAGGACAAAAAAAGTGAAAAGAAAATACATGTATGTATAACGAAGTGAAGAATGAAAACACGAAACGTTCCGCCGTCTCGCATGTCCAGCCATTGCAGATACGCGAAACGTCGGTCTCTCGTTTCAAGAAAGCAATAGCAAGGAAGAATGAAGTGAGAGAAAAAAAAATGAGAAATCGTAAACGAAATTCGCAAAAGCAACGATAAGGCGAAATGGAATCTAAGTCAATGTCAATCCGTACAAATGCGTGGTTACTGGGGATTGATAAGTGGACAAAAGAGCGATAAGTGTTATGACGACACTCTTCAAAGTTTGATGTTTTAACTTATAAAACTAATTAAAAAGTATATCTATCAACGATCTAATGCTTTTCGTATTAGACCGGAAAAGTGCTGCCAAAAAGCTGTATTCTAGAAAAGAAACAATGCTTCAACTGACATTCGAGAGTAGTTCACTTTGAAGTAATCGCCAGCAGCTTGACTAAACGCGGTTTGAATTCGGAATTGTGCGGAATTCTCGCAATTTACTTTATCAGCGTCTCTTAAGGAACGAGTTCTATTATTGTTGCGCAACGAGCTCACTTCTCGGTGCCGGAATGCGAAATCTCGCGGCGTGATCTTTGCAAACTTGCACACGTTATGCAACGAAAGCAGCTGCGGAGAAGAGGTGGTGGACACGGTGAGCGAATGGTAGAGGTAGACGAAGAAAGAAAACTCAAACCAGATTCCAGCAGGGAACGGTACGGTTTTCGGGTGAAGATGATGTTTGCTATTGGTGATGATGATGTTCGTGACAACAATTAGAACCGAATCGTTTCTTGCTTCTTTTCTTGGCGAAACAGGAAGCAGCCAATGTTGCCAATAGGAATATTGCGTACTGTTCGCTCGTTTTTGGTAATTCTTAAAGCAGACATATATGCAAATACAGACAGCAGTAACACACTTTTTCCAAATGTGATTCATGGAAAGGCGCATAGATGGAAAGCGGAGGAGTACTAATACTGTAATAATATTCTACGCATAGGCTGTAATTCTTTTGTGTGCATAATTAACCGCCGAGTCCGGTGACACACGTCAACGTATGCTAAGAAGCAGATTGTACATTTTATTGTAACCAAATTTACGATTTATGTTAAACTGAACCTCTTACATTCTGCGATTTTCATATTAATGATGCCTTTATTGTGTATTAATTTTACAAATTTTTCTTTTTTTATAGTTCTTGACGAATTATATGCATCAAATAATTACATTTACTTCATAATAATTAGATTTCAAATGAAGATATTCACAAGTTAATGAATTGGATCTCCATTTTACCAGTAAATTAATAACATTTAATGAAAATCTCTTTGAACATTTGAAAATTATAATAAAACAGTTGAATATTGTTCTTAAAGGATAAGGTAAATATAGTATTATGGTAAAGATATGATTAATAATTGCAATATTGAAGTTTATTAAATACACCCATACCTCGCTTTACGGCCTAGATACGTTCCTCGAAACTTGGCAGTAAAGCGAAAAGCCGTACAAGGAATCAATTAATGCGCTTGCGCAAGATTGGCAACATGTAGATATATCCACACAGACAAAAAGTTTTTTTGCTGTTATACCGAAACATTTTAGGCCGTAAATCGAAAACGTGCCTTAATTGAAGAGGGCCGTTATAGCAAAATGCCGTATAAAGCGGCCTATAGCGAGGTATGGGTGTACTACATTTTGAAAAGTTTTAGCAAAAACTCAAGTTTATTATTATTTACAATTTGTTTCTCACATTATTTAATGGAATATTTAAAAGTTTCTGAATCGATTATTACTATCGAAATGCAATAAACGCGGAAATTTTACCTCCGCTATAAAAAATTAACTCGATAATATTGCTTTTCATCATTTTCATGCAATTACAACAAAAAATATAGTAATACGAACAAATGCTGACGGACTTGTAATGGAAATAAACATAGCGACACCTCCCGTAACGACACCGTAAATCGAATTGCATATGTTTGTTAGATGAAGCGAAGCGACATACCGAAAGCAAAATCGCAAAAGGTTTCATAAAAACTTTTGGCAAATTTCATTACATCGCAGAAACACGCACACGTTGGAGAAGCCGACGAAACCAAGACTGCGTTTTTCTGTCGCACACCGACCGAGTACGCCAACACAATAATTATTATCAATAATTTGCGGGTTTCTTTCCTTCTTCGCTTTATTTTCGCAGCGATAAAAAAAAACCTTCTAAAATAAATTATTACGTACGGAATACAATGAAAGGAGAAACAAAAATATTGTTATTCGGTTTATAAATATAAATTCCACGAAGGCTGTCCCCGCGACTCCCAAAACGGGCCGTATCAATTACGAATTCAATGCACCTACGGCCTACGACGTTACGTTGTGCCTTCTCCTCGCCACCGTCGCGAAACCACCTCGAAGAGGATGTCAACAATAGCAGATGAAAAAAATATGTGAATCATTGTTGTGTCGCAATTTTTGCGGCTGGATGGGAATAGGAGAAGAACGAAAAGGCGTGAAAAGTAACAGCGTAAATCTGGGTCATGTTTTATGAATTACTTCATATGCTGAGAAAGAGTGTGCGAATGTCTCTTTGCTCCTTCGCAACGTCTCCCATCTGAACCGAACGAAATGCAAATGTGACTTTATTTAAGTCAATGATCTAATCCTTTCGTAATATGCGGCTTCCAGCAAAAAAAATAGTCAATGCGAAAATTGTACGAAATTATCTGCGAAGATTAATAAAGCCCCGATATATCTAAATTGAAATAAAACTAAGTTTCAGAATTAGTTTCTATATATTTTATTGAAACTCAAATTGATTATATAAATAAAAATGATGGCCCATAAAAAACATCATATTGTTTTCCTTATAAAACAATGTATGATATGATATTTACATAACTTATTATATTAAACTTTATGAAGCAACGATTGTACAACAACACATTAATATATAATATTAATTAAATTTCAAGAGCATTTAGAGGTTCTTTTGATCACGATGACTAATTCTTTTAAGTATAATTACTTGACTGAATATTTTGTAAACAGACACAAAAAGTTGAATAAAATACTCAAATAACGATATGTTAAATGCAAATTTGTAAAAGTAAGAGATGTACAAATATTGAAAGTTCTTTATATTATGTATCTATTAAACTTTTGTGTACTAAAAATGCAAGTGTCAAAATCAAAAAATTTATTTCATTTAATTGACATTTAAAATTACTATACTATAGTATACGTTATTATTTTTCTTTGAATTTTCTTGTTTTAGCAATTACTTTAAATAACACAAGTCTGGTATTTTCATAAGGTATATGCATATTATGTCTAGTCATATTTTGATACTAAGAAATACAGAATATTATTACCTAGAACAATAATGTAGTTGCAAGAAAAAAACAGTAATGTATGGACTAGATAAATATATTCATTGAAAATTGTACTTAGAAGTACTTTGGGAATTTGTTATTAGTATTTCCTTATGAGTACTTCATCAGATATATTGACATTAAATGAATTTTACAGAGACTGAACATTTTGACAAAATTCAATTATCTCATATCTTATGAATAATACATATGAGAACTGAAATTCATTTTAAAACGATAAATTTGTAGATTGTAAATTAGTACTGTATAAGGATATCAGACTTAGTTTTTATAGGACCAAAAATGTTGAGAAAATTTTATAATCACATGTTCAATAATTCAAATATTGATTTAAGATTAGAAAATGTATATGTATTAATAAGTAATTTAGTTATAAACTTTTTTATGTCACTATTTCTTTGCAAATCTATTAGTGGAACATTTTGCAATTCAATTCGCTGAAGACATTAGGATTTTCAAGTTATGAAATCTCATTAAAAATTGTTCAAGAAAATAAAAATTTCCAACTAAAATCTATTTTAGTGATAGTTTGAAAATAAATAAAGTACAATGTCTGTGTAACCCAAATATTATTATCATATTTGGGCTAAAGTGGGGATAAAATAGAACAAAGATTATATGGTTTTAAGTAATAACCTTGACCAGGAGAAGAATAAAAGTTATCATCGGTGATGAGTTAAAACAACAGGGACAGTTTTGGTTTCAAGTTAGCCAGTGCGGTGAGCGTTTGATGGAATAATCAATTGCATGCACCGCACCACCTACCATCCTGCTTGAATTTATGCATCACATTCGGGCGAGGGTTGTTGCTGGATTCACTCTAACTCACTCGAACGCCCACCCTCCCCGCACATGTAAAACGCGAGGGGAGAGATCGGAGGGGCGAGGGTGTCGCGTATCGATTGGACCCCGACTCGAAATAACCACCGGCGGAAACGGCGACGTCCTGCCTCTATGTGTTTGTGTCTGGATACGCGAGTGTTTTTTCTTCTTCTATATGTGTGTGAGTGTTGTCTGCTTCTTCAAAGAAAAGACAAGACAGACACGTTCGCTAATCTTTATGTATTTTAATTATAGCAATGCGCTCAGACGCACAAAACGAAAAGAATTTAGTTATTTAGTACACTAAAATAAACTGCATTCCACCGATTACACGCAAAAAAGACATACATGATAGTACACAGCATTAGCACACATTCCGGGATTTAAAACATCCTTTTGAATAACCAATTCAAAACTTCCATAATATATTTAAACTATAATTAAGGTCGTGTAATCAAATAAATTTGTTACATCTTATATAATTACTTATTAACACTACTTAAATTCAATGTTGAATCGTAAACTATATAGAGAAATATGAATATTTATAATTATATAAAATATGTAGTGACTCAAATTAATTGCTTTCCGCTAAACTGGTTCATTTATAATGAATCCTGTTCAGTTTGAAATTATTTTTATTTCTTTGATGAAGTGCACATAACATAAACATGTGAAAACGTATAATAGAAATAAATTGGGTTGCAATGCCATCTAGCGATTGCATCCAACCGAACTGCCGCAAATTAATAATTGGTTAATTGAAAAATTGCAAAAACAGAAGGCCGAAGCGCACGGCATCCTTTACAATCCACCAAAGGAGACAACGTTTTCGGAATACATATGCAAACATAGTGACTAAAGTCATTAGCGAATCCCCTGTTTAGAAAGAGCCCGGACGTAATAGGAAGAGTGCCACCAATGTAAATGCGACACACAACACTAATTCGGATGATATCACCAATTATTTATATAACATACGCACACAATGAACGGGAATGAAAAGAGTTGTGTTTGTGGCGTTTCTCATTAAAGCACAATTTATTAGCGCTGCTGGACTTGCAAACACAGACGACGACAAAGACACAGAAAAATAAAATAGCAAACAGTTGCAAATTAAATGAACTAGACCAAGTGATAATCAGGCGTATCGTTTTGCGGCTTCTGCAGAACCTACGTTTTCGTTTGATGTTCGAAAAGAGTATTTCCGAGTTCTAAATCATAGTCATCATAATAATAAAAGAAATAGAAGATGGAGGAAACTCGTTCGACTTTGGTTTAGATGAGCTAATTAAGGAGTGGATATAACTCATCTCCGGATTTCGGGAGAGGAGCTCGGTGCCAACGTATCTGAAGAATGTTAATGGGGACTCTCCTTGATCCCTCATTTGCCAATGGCCAAGCTAATTCACGAAAGTACTGAAAATATTGCGTTGCTCGTCTCCGACATTCCTGAGAAGCAATAAAAATATATATATCTGCATATAGTTTTTTTTGGAAACGCCAATAAACCAATTTCAGTGCACGGCAAAATCAATTTTTCTTCTAGAACTCATTTCTTATTATTGACGTTTCGCTCTATTTTTTTAACCATTGAACTTTGTATTTATGTTATTCAATAAATAATTTAAATTACTAAAAATACTCGTTTACTTTAGTAAATAATTACTTAATTTGAAATTTAAAACATTCAAAATAAATCAATTTTCATAAGTAATTAATTAGTAATAACTAGCATAGTGTTTGAATAACATAAGATATTGATAAAACAATACATCTATTATTGAATTAATGGTTAAATTACTTATAAACACATTGTAATTATACATTTTACGAATGTCTTAACACTTTGTTGTCCATTTATTTTAAAATTTCTATTTTTTTTTATATCTAGTTTCTTTTTACACTAGAATACTAACAAAAACGAGTGGTTTAATAATTCCATTTTAAAGTTCCTACTTCAAGTTATTTTTATCCGCAATAATATGACTATTTTTGCAGCGATAACAAGAGGTGTAATATAATGAATTTCATTTTTGTTTTATGTATTCATAATTAAAATAATTGAGTATCAAGACTATTAGAATGTTCCAAGTAGAATTCTATTCCGAACCCGAAATCGTTGATTCATCAACGTTTTATCAGTCTGAAAGTAATAATGTTATGAATGGAGAAGTAACTAGTGCATTTTTATTACAATTAACAGCAATATGCTTGAACATGCAATATCTTGCAGTAAATCGGAAGTTTTTCGAATTTTGGGTAAAACAGGAACCCCAACAAACCCAAAATTTAAAGCTCTCATTATGCAACGGCTATCAGATTTAAACAATAAAAGTATTAACAATGGTTAATTTTTAAATGTTACTATAGGCAACCAATTACCTAATATAAAATAATCTAGTTATACTATAGGCAACCAATATGGCTTGATGAGCAACTGTTAATCCTGTTACGAAATTAGTTTCATTTGACAAAACGAGCAGCCCTATAAAATTAAAATATTAAGTTTTATAGGAGAATCCATCTATGCTGGATGCGGGTGTATAGGCGACTTGGAACCGCTCTCTGACATTTTCCATACATTTGACATTTTGCAAAATACTTTTCCGCCCACGACTGCTGCATGATTCACATTTTACAATAGAAACAGAAATAAATAAATACAAAAAGAACGAGAGAAAAAAACGAAAGAATAAATTGTTCGACAGTTAGTTTAGATCCCGTAGGCGGATACAGAAAATCCGAACTTAAACCTTCAATGATTAAACGATTTAGAATCAGATGAAGAATTATTAATATACTTGACATCCAACTTTGAATAACTATCAAAATAACAATATAAAACTTAATAACTACAATACGTTGGTACTAATTATCAATCGATAATCAATTTAAGCTATTGCTTGAATGATCAAATCAACATGCATTTCATATTTGATATTTCGTGATTCAACGCTTCATTTAGCATAATTACATTTATATCATAGATGAATTCATTGATTTTAATCTGTAACTCATGAACTTGATATTTGATATACGGAAACGCTGTACATGTTTCGAAATCTGTGTATAGTTGCGCACAAAATAAATTACATATTTTTTATGATTCAGAAAGTTCACTATCTGTATAGACATAATGAATATAAAAACATTGCTGTTAAGTAATCATTGATTAAATAAACCAATCGGTTATCTGTTTTCTTCAATTCACGATAGTCGTGCATGAAAAACAATTATAGCACTAACCTAGAGTCATTCATTAATTGTTGGTTAATTTTTCACTTATGTTTTCTTTTAGTATTATAGACAAAATTATATTTTAATCACACACTAAGGTGGAGTTATAATCTAATTTGTTTATAGCTACTATAAATTGTTAAAAAATCGATTAGGTAGATACGAATTTATAACATTTTAAAATCTTATGAAATGATAAAATTTTTAAAAATTTAAATTTTATAAACTTCCAAACTTTTTATAAAAAATAAACTAAATCCATGAATCTGTATATAAAGTTTAAATTGTATTAAAATAAGTCTTTCTTCGTTAAACGAATCTAGAGCATTTTTAACCATTGCTGCTCTAATTAATGTATAGTCTGTAATTATGTTACTTTTTACAATGAATAATATCACTTCTCGTATAAAAAAGGAAAAAGTTACTTCCTAATCTATAACGTTGCTTTCATATTCGAAATCTAAATAGAGATTATCTGGTTGGTTTCCGCACTGATTAGTTTCTGGTCACTTTAAAATAATGTTATCAAAAATCAGCAAAACATAGTTAACAGAATTCTTGTAAAACTGTGATAAAATGAGATTAATTATACAAAATGACTAGAGAAACACGGTCCGGAGAATGGCTGTATAAAAACTCTGGTATAAACTATAGTAAATAATAATGTTATTGTTATTTTTCCCATGATTTCGATGGTCGAAGAAATTCTCGAGAACAGAAGATCGCATTAATATATTCTCGCTGGATATAAACTGATTACCATCAAATAAATAAATGTGTTTTGAATGTTAAATTAATGCGCTTCAAAGTAATCCCGAGAACTTCGAAGTAATTTGTACGGGTTTCGGCAATTTTAAAATAATTCCAACGAAAATTATAAATAAAATTATATAACCGTCGATGTTTTTGTATAACTAACCTGATGCTGTCGAGGAGCCCCACGGTGGTAGCTTAAGTAGCTTTTTGAAGCTGCTGGACCGTTTGAGACTGCCCGTTCTGGAGTTGCACTCCTCCATCAAATTCATGAGCGCACGATTTGCGCAAATCTCATCACAGCCTGAGGCAAAGTGTGTGTCAAACGGGAACCGGGATTCGTGGGAATCTCATCTGGAATGCAGCATTTAGCATTTTCGGAACGTTTAAACAAACTCTCGGTGTCGAGAAGTTAGTTACTCCTTTTGTCTATTTCCTTTTCTTCCTGCTCGACTTGCGAAATGTTTATGCACAGTCTAAATAAATGTTCGGAGCGTATTGTGCCTTGCACCTCCAATTGTGATAAATCAAAAAGAAACTGAAATGGCCCAAACGGAATGCAGGCCTCGGAGCCGGCCAAAATCGGCGCCTTTTTCCTTCCTTTTATTTTTCTCCGTTCTTTTCATCCACCTCCACACGCATCCACCAAAAAACGGTTGCGTCAAAATCAATTTTTAGAACGTTTACTTTACATACATACGCATTCCCTGTCTTCTTCATTCTCTCTCATGTACACTCAGTTCAATATCTCTGGACCAGGTTCGGTCGTTCTCTACTGTATTATTTATTTGTACGTAATGGAACGAGGCAAGAAGCAACGGGTCGACGAAATCAATCAATTCATATAATTAAGATTTCAAAATGCGGACAAGACAGAGAGCTCTGAAAGAAGACAGTTGTAGACAGAGAGCAAATCTCTTAATCTGAATTCGGGTTGCTGGGATAAACAAAATGAAAGTTACAACACACAAACTCGTACTCTGCGATTTGTAAACAAAGTTTTCATGTTTCCATTTGCTATACGAAGAAAAGCCAAATGCGATGAGTCAGACGAAAATTCGAACCGGGAAAACTCGTTCCACCTTCATTTTTTTTTCACCTTGCTCATCCATTTGCTCTCTTTATTTATCGGTTTTTGGGATTCAGGCCAAGCCCGCACCTGCTTTGGTACGAAACGGGGACCGGAAAATTTTCGATCGGACACTACAATTTCTGGAAAAACTGCAAGGGCGCAGAAACCAGATGTAATGGGTAGAGTACAAAGAGGTATAAACTGGAACACAGGCCCAGGTAGATGGATTTGTACCACAAAGAAAACTAGATTGGCCACTCCGATGGATAAAGAAAGAAAAAATATAAAAGGAGTGAAGTTGGCAAAAGCAAAAGAAATGGTTTTGTTTTTACTGAAAAAAAAATCAACCGAGATTACTATTCAAAATGTGAGACTTAATTCAAATCCACATTATTTACTCTTCTTAATATAGCCACACTTATATGAGTATCAACATTTTGCAAATATTTTAACCAAACTTTTAATAAGATATTGACTCAAGCATATTTCAAGTTATTGTTTTCATAACTAATTTTACTATTTTCAATATAAAATTAATGCTCAACATGATTACTTACACATAATCTAATTATGTTAATAAATTTCAAAATAAAATGAGATTGATAATCAATATATTTCTGAAATATTTGAAGCATTTGTAAGTGGTTAAGACGAAACAAACCATTATTCCTGCACATATTTTTATTACATTAAAACTGTATATGAAACTTAATATTCTTATCAAAACACAACGTACAAACAAAGATTCAATTAATAAATGATAAAAATGCGTTTTATCTTTTCAACCTTGAAATTGATCGAAATAGATGTATTTTTTGTACATGCAATTACATTCTATTTAATAATGTGCATGACAATTAAAATAAGATATAGCGCTATGTATACTTTGAAGAAAGGAATTGTTTGTTAGCTTATTTTGCCTGTTGAATTTTGTGAAATATTTTGATTTTTTGGAATAATCTACTAATATTGAGTTTCTAAAGAAATACGTGATTATATAATTTGTATATTTATTGTATCAAGTATATGTCATATAAAAACTAAAGTTTTATAAACTTTTTTGGAGGATGTTATGCTACAAATAAACTGTGAAATAATCTAAAGTGAATTACCGGAAGATGAAAATAGCGAGGGCTCGTAAAACTTTTTTACAGCATATTATAGAACATAATTATATCGGTTTAATCGCAAAGTGGCCATAAAAAGATCAAACTATTTGCGTTTCCTAAACGCCTTTATCGCTGAAACTGTAAGCAGGGACGGAGTGCGATAATCCACTCTCCTCTCTTCGCATATCGAAACAAAACAGACAAAAAGTTTTGTCTCGCTCGGGCATTTGTTTACGTTAGGATTTTTCTCCAGAGTTATCTCAACAATTAGCAAGGCCGTTCCGGATGCAGATTATGCAAAGTAATATCTTGTCAGAAGGTCTTTTTAGATCCTCTTCCGACCACCACGCAATAAACCGGGCATAAACCATCTCGCTTCGCCTTTGCTTTGCATGATGTCACTGCTCAAATAAGAGTCAGAAATTGGTGGAGCGAACGCAAAAAAATACACATTTTGTTGTCTTTGATCGATTCTCCTAACATTTGCAATTTAATAATATTTGTGCAAGGAGGTGCAAACTTCCTTTAATGGTCCTCAAGGGACAAAACAATTGCTTACACCACCAGTGATACCAACACTAATAATAACCCACATGACAAATTCCGGTGACACAATATTTTTCCTTCTGTTCTTCGAATAAAACAAATCTGCAGTTTTCGTTACGCGCCGAACGCCAAAATTTGCATTGCTAATTAGCAGTAATCCTTAAATCGCATATCAAGTTAAAAAACTACGTTTCATTAATTACGAAACAATAAGATTGTAATATGGTATATAATTCTTAATTCTATGACCAAAAATTAATTGTTTTTGTTCAATCTTTTCTCCCTTTATTATTGCTAAGAAATTCACGTGGAGCCATTACTGAATTATTTGGATGAGTCTTAAATTTGAATTCAAGAATAATCAACATTGTACTGTAAATAAAAGTTTAGATTAAAAAGCAATTTTACAGATAGATCTCATTCATTTTGTCTTCCATTCAATCGAAGATTCATTCATTGAAAATCACGTGCGTGAGCGGTGCGGTGTTTTATGTTTTTTTCTTCTTTATCCTACGAAAGTTTTTTTTTTTGTTTCTCTTAGTTTGCGTTTAATTTCCAAGGGGGACTTTACGTTCGCAATAAAAACTCGAAATAGAGCTGTGCATAAACATTTTCGGAGCCAGCTAGTTCAGAGTAAGTAACTTCTTCGACACCGAATCCTAAATTATTACCACTCAGTGATTGGTCGATGAAAACAAACGACTATTAATCCACACTCGCGATGGGAAGAAGGCACATGTGAGGGGTTGTTGTTTTAGTTGCACACAATCAGTATATTTATATACTTCAGACACTTTTGTTTCAGGGAATTCCCTTTTGTTACTCTCGTTCCGAATACAATGTTCTCTCTATCAAAGAGCAACGTAGGAGATCGGAGGTTCCGAATGTACTGAGGAGAGTCGGAGTCTACTCGCTGCTCCTGCCTTCCTCTCGCGCCATGCGATTGCATAAAACGGCCGGCCAGGCAATTCGGAAAACCAGTGGCGTGCATGAGCCACAGTCAACCACCCCAAATGCATTGGCCACACATAAACAGGATCGATTCGGCTGTTGCAACCCGAAAGGAGGAAGACGTAGACAACCGTAGACAAAAAAATGACGGGGAGAAGGAAGAATAGGTAGAAACCGAAGGGGAGGAAGCAAGATGTGAGGGTTGTGACAAACCCTCGGCCAGACCAGCCCTCCGCCTCACTTTCTTAGCTTGCTTCAATTTTCATAATTGAGCGTTTCGCGAAAAAGACTCGAAAAACCTTATAAATAGAAATGAACTGAAGGGAAGGAAGGAGAGACGAGCATGCCGAGTTCACGTTCAACATTCTATAAATACTTGGGAGTTAAAGAGGAATAAAGAAAGTACAACAACAACAAGAGATGAAGATGCCGAAGAAGAAATAACAAAACTTTAACCGGCGCAGACCTGGAAGATCTGCTCACGCCAAAAGGGTTACTGTTAACGTAAGTAGTTTAATTAGGAAATGCGATCTAATCAATGGCGTCACCGGCGAGGACAGGGTTGTCCGTGCAAACATACCGCTCCGAAAAGACATTAACCTAAATATCTTCCGATGCCCCGTTATGCAACTCCACCATTTTCCTAATACACTTCTCCGTCTAGTCGAGTTGCATCGCGTTCTCCGCTTTAATTATTATCGCAGATGAAAATCCCCATATGACTATTCGGAAAACGAAGAGCAACGAAGAAACTGTGCGTTGGTAATAGAAGAGCGATAAACCCCATCCGCAGAGTGACTTTCCATTTTACCTTGGCACAACCGCATTCAATTCACAGTTGTGTAATATAGCCATATGCACGTTTCCTATTCAACTTCTGATCAAAATTTATTTAAATAATTATATTATTATCAATAATGTAGCACATTAATTCCCATAACAGTCGAAGTTAATAACTATTTCGAAGTTCTAGGAAATATTTGGTTTTGAAAGCAGAATCAATATAACGTTATAAGCATTTTCCGTACACTTTTAAATGTTCTACTAAAATATAAAACTTTTCCGGGACAGTCTCGAATTTTCACAACTCTGTTTTTGGTTTCGAATTTATAGAATTGTCCCGAAAAACATAAAACGTAAAAGTTTAAATGAATATATTTAAGTAGTGTAGATTACAAACTCAGAAACTAACGTAAAGAGGGGATTCCCCATCTAATATATATTAGCGTCCCTATTTGAAATAACAAGTTTTTATATATAAAATGTTTGGTTACACATGATGTGAACCAGACCAGTGTTTCTCAATCTATGAATCACCAGTTGATATTCGAATTGATATTGAAATGAAACACTCACATCTCTCAAACATTTTCATCCACATACTATTAACACTGAATAAATAAAGAGATAACAAATGTTTGTTATAACTGTGTTACAAATGATAATACTGTGTAACTAATTTATAATTTTGCAGTAATCAATTCTTTCAATATCTATCATACAAATTTATTTTTTTTCAATTTGCATATAATTTATATTCAATAGTAACATATTTTACGTTTTTACATTTGTTTACTTCATCTTTGTAATATTTTTTTACTGTGATCCTCAAATAATATTTTATTTGATTTGATTGTTGCAGAATTTTAAAAATAATATGTAACCACGTGAATAAAAAAAAGCACTTACAAAAAAATATTAATTAGCAAATTTCCTAATAAACCCGTTCCAGTTTATTATTTCTCTTTTGTTTATTTTTGTCTCGACCTCGAAATTTCAATGCACGTTTCATTTGCACATTCATTTATCGATACACGAACATTACTTAAACATTAATTAATCATCATATGCATAACGGAAAGATCTTTTGCGAATTGGAACATTCTTGAAAATCAAATATACAAGTAACATAATAATTCCCGGTTTCCAGAAAACTTAAAACAAGAATAACAGAAACTGAAGACGAAAACTATAAAATATTACTATGGTCAATAATTTTAATAAAAATTATACTGATCATTTGATCAACCATTTTGTTGTTTATTCTTAATTTTCCGGTCACACTTACTTACGTTGTTTGTATAATAAATAGAACAAATGGACAAACATAATAATTGCAATGAACACACCCAGCACAGCTCACAGGCTTAACTCAACTAATTTGCATTTAATATAATTAACATAATCATAATAAGATAACGATGGGATTAACGTTTATTACAATGTACTTTACAGCAGTAGTTTATTTTACTGAAAAAACCGAAATAGACCTGATCTATTTTACAACTTGGAAAATATTGCAGCTAATA
The DNA here is from genome assembly GCA_018845635.1 of Nicrophorus orbicollis. Taxonomy (NCBI): domain Eukaryota; kingdom Metazoa; phylum Arthropoda; class Insecta; order Coleoptera; family Silphidae; genus Nicrophorus; species Nicrophorus orbicollis. The sequence goes on from JAFMTC010000199.1 coordinate 403,270, forward strand.
GAGAAAAAAATAAAGGCTTAAATTATATGATAGAAATCCCAATCCCAACCAAAGAAATTCAAGAGTTTCACTCGAATTATAACATAGACGAAAAGATAACAGGAGGTTTTAAACTGACAAATATATAATGATAAGAAACATTTTAAATGATGAAATGTTTTACTCGAATTCTTAATATACATTGCTTTATGCACTTAAACTTTATGCACGTTTTTGTATTAAAATAAAGTCGCGCGCTGCCTTAGTTAATGTTCACAAATACTTAAAGCATGTTATAATTATTTTTTTTGACAGAAAGACCTATAGTCTATAGACCTTTGCAGCTATAATACATATTTTTAGTATATCTTTATTTCATTGTATTGTGTTTATTTTTTGTAGTTGTTGCAATAAATGTTATTATTTACTTGTGTTTTTTTAATAGTTTGGATGCACGCAGATCGAATTCAAAAGTTGCCTGTCATTTCATATATAATTGTATTCGTTATAAATCAACAATGGTACGCAATTTTATGAATTATTTCATCTGGATATATGTTGTTTCGGTGTCATTATTAATATGAAGTGAAATCAACTTAAATACAAAGTATATATAGAATAAAAAAAATAATTTAATAATCTGTCATTATTACTCATTGTTAAAAAAAGATTACTTTTTGGTGATGTTTTTATATATAAATTAATGTTATATTTCTTATTATATGTAAAGTGATAATTTTCAATCTATTTAATAGTAAAGTGTGTGATATTGTTTTGTAGTTATATTTTATTATATATTGATAATAATAAATTAATTAGAAAATACCTTAAAAATAATTGCAATTGACCATAGGGCATTTAGGTTTTGAATTTACATATAATTGCACTAGCTAGATAGATAATTCGATAGTTATTTAGAAGGGAGATGAACGAAATGTTTTAACAGATTCATTAGTCGTAACAATTAAGCCCGACAATCGATTAGAGTGCGTTCATTAGGAGCGAACGTTTCTCTTAAGATGAGAGAAGATGTCTTTTCTGGTCTTCGAAAACTGATCGGAGGGCCACTAAAATTTTAAAATAGAAAACGTCCGCTCCTCCACTATAAATAAAACCGAAACAAAAACCATTATTCACGCGAATAATTAATATTTCCTGTACTTAAAGCGAACGCGCGCGCGCAAATTTAACCGGACCGTATTTATAAACATTTCCACCGCGGTTCCATACCCAGCAGCCAAATGCCAATAAAACACGTGTGGAAACGAAATGAAGACGGCTCTCTTTCACCGTTCGATGGCGAACGGAAAATCAATCCGCGAAAATTGCACGACCGTCGTTTCATTTAGTTTTCGCTGCACACCCGTGTTATACCCGTCCCATCATCATCATCGTCGACGTTCGCGAAAATATTTTTAGGAAAATGCGATCTTGTTTTTCTTTTTATTTCCATACAAAACACTTATGTATATATGCACACAAAAACTTCTAACACGAGGTTTCAGGGGCGCGGGAACGGTGGGGGTTTAGGAAACACAGATGTGGTCCTGTGTTTATTTATAAACACCGGTCTAAAAATTGATCATAACAACACAAACATGAATGCATATATATCTATATAAAATGCATATATACACGCACATTATACTAATATCAATTTTGTGCAATATCCGGCGACCGTGAACTTATATCGAAATGTAAACAGAGCGATATACAAAAATATATCAATCGGGAGAGCAACGGAAACAAACAAAAAAATAATAACATTCGACCGGTTGCATAATAATCCGCGGAGGGCGGAAAAGAAAATATTTGTCGAACGCTTAATAGACTTGGCACGAACGTCGAAAACGTTCGCAATATGGAAATATCACATTATCAAGACGCAATTCATGGCAATTACGTCAAAATCTGCAAGTCATTTGTTTTTACACGTGATAACTCAAATAGGTAATCGAACGAAAATAAATAAGCAGTTTCTAAAAAAAAATCATTTAATTATAACTTTAAAATAAATTCTCGTGCGCATTTGGAAACGTATTAAAAAAAATCAGCAATAAAGACATTTCCAATATGATTATATTCAATTGTTTGATAGTCATTATTAAACAATAATTATATTATAATTTATCAGCATAAACAAACGTATTTAAAAGATCAGTAATTAAGACATTTTAAAAACGATTTTATTTTTTATGTTTGATAAAGTTAATATCGAACGATAATTTAATAGAAATACTATAATCATTCAGCAAATATTGTGTATATAAAATTATAAATAATATTTATACAAAACATTTTTTCAGACGAAAATTATATTTCCACATATTTATCAGCTGAATATTATCAAATCGTTCATTGAAAATTATAAATTAAGCATAGTAGTGACCAAATAAATTTAAAGGTTTCCTTTATTCTGGATCTACTTAATTATGTAATTATTTTTCAGATTTGTTTGCCAATTACCAAAAATTGTTTTCAAATTTGTATTTGAAAGACTAAAGTTCTTAATATCGTTTTAACGATTTAACATAAACGAACGCAGGTGATTCAAAAATGTTTGTCAATAGCGTATTATCAAATTAAAATAAATTATTATTGATAATTGCCAATAAAAAATAATTAAAATAAATATATTTATTTATATCGTATACAAATGTCTTAATTCTCATAGGATACTGATTGTTTATTTAAGCAAAAGTGGTCATCAAATAAAGATAATTATCAAGAAATTTAAGGTATCAACTTTTCAAAGTTGTCAATGAAATTTCAATACAAAATATTTCTTTGTTAGGTAGATATTATCTTCAACAACGTCCATATTTTCATTTAAATTCTATGCTTCAAAGAGTTATGTGGAAATTTCAAGTATGCCTTGAAACCAAAGTCTGCATTATCACATGATATATCTTTACAGAATCTCATATATAAGTATCCGTATCTTTCAACTAATAATATTACAAGATAAATCAAGATTAGTGAATAGGTAGTATTTTTTATTATTATTGTATGAATAAGTTTTTGTCTGTTTATGAATAATATAATGTAAAAAGAAGTGAAATCAAAACTTTATGAGTTGCTCTATGTACTGTAAGCATACAATAAATATAATCAACAACAGCATTGAGAATATTCGATATAAATCATAAGAAGAGACAAAACTTAATAGTAAAATCCAAATATATGTGGATTTTACTATTAAGTTTGCAAAAAGTGTATTCAGTTATAATGTTCTGAATTTGAAAATGTCCAAATGTAAAACATCACTAAGCGTTAAAAGTATTTACTTCATATCTAATTTATCTGACTTCTTCTCCAATTAACAATAGATGTTACCGTTTGTTTTGGCTAAGTTATCATGTACATAATACTGAAACCATACACTTAACATGCTAAATAAACTATGTAGAGTAGCAGGCTGTAAAATAATTAATATAAGGAATGCGGCCGTGTCATTTGCTCCTCATATTTTAAGCACGAAAATACAGCAATAAATTATTAAACGGAGTCGAAAATATGCACCAAAAGCGATATAAATCAAGTTTTTCCTGGGCAGATTAAAATTCCATCGGTGAAATAAATGTTGGGTGGAAGAGAGAGACGAGAACGCTATTGGACCGAAAGGCGCCCATTAAGTGCAGATTAAATTATTGTTGCGCGCTATTAAAAACTAATTTCTCAAGTGAGCATACATAAAACATCGAACGCTTCTCGTAAATATTTTTTTCGAAATACGGTTTCTTCAGTAAATATAAATAATTAACAGTGCTAAATGCAATTGCATGCGTTTTCGGTATAATTTTCAAAATGTATAGACTTACCGCTTTCATTTAAGTCTGCGCCGTTGTCTCTTTCCTCCTGGAACCGTCTCTCTCGTTCACCTAAAAAATAAAAAAAGAAAGAATGAATACTGGTGCACGAGATAGGCCACCAAATGTTCTACTTACTGTGCAGGAAGTGGGCGCTCTGCTTACGCTTCTGGTCCCGGTTTTCCGGTCGAATTCTATCCATTAGTTTCATCATGCCTTTCTGCTTCATTGGGCCTGGACAAGCATCCTCATATAATTGAATGCACGGCCGATGTAAATTAATATGACAGACTGTAAAATATACGCACACATGTATAACTATTATCTCGAACAACATGAAGAAATTGAAACTTACATAAACATTGATATCCTTGCGGAGCAATTCCGTAAATAATTTGGTGACAATTATAGCATCGTATCACAGTGTAATAATGTTGGGCGACGTACTGATGTCCTTGTACATAAATCTGTTCAAACCAAAATAGATTATTTCAGTATATACATTTTTCCTTCTTTTTGTAACTTATTCGTTTTTTGCACCTCAATATGCCAAAAACTGGCCACACCGGAGAACCAAATCAGCAATGGTATTGACTTATACTTGCTTGATTCTTGATGTTACTCAAATAAATCAAATGTTTGTAGATATATATTCTAACTGACTGAATGAAATATCATAGGCAAATGCGATTACAGAATGATTCACAGAGGTCTCAATGAAAAATTATCAATAAACGAATGGTTGGTGAGGGTTTTTGTTTACAGTATATGAGAAAACAAACAAATTCACTTTCGCCGGTACCCCCATGTAAATAAACAGGGAGAACGACTGGTTTGTTGTGCTTCGGTCATTCACTGGCAAATGGTAAACAGATAATGGGCGCATAATATTTTGATAATTAATTGATCAGTAACGAGTCATAGATTGTTTGCCGAAACAATGATATCAGCATTAGGAAAAACAAATACTCACCTTTCTGTATTTTGCCATCAGCTTGGACCTGAGGGACTTTTCTCTGTTTACAAAAATGGGGCACTTTTCCATCACATTCGAAGGCGGTCTCACTGCGAAAATCCGCGTGAAGACCGTTATTAAGGCAGCTGCGGTGTGATATTTCCTAGACTCTTCGTGGGGTTTGTCCAATTCCTCTCTAAAAAATAAAAAATGGAGATATTAATTGTATGATCTGGCGCTGAAGAATTCTGTTAACTTACAAATAAGGATCCAATCTTTCCAACAATGTTTCGTAGTGCTTGATGTCGCGGCCGGAGCCTTTGTCGTTACACATTTCCAGCAGAACAGAGTCTGCGGGACCGTATATAGTTCCTAATCCTGCGATTCTCTTTTGCTGGAAGTCGTTCAGGAGGTGCGACAGTTCATCTTTGGCCTTCGATCTCGCCTTCCAGAAGATCTTCCTGAGGATCTCCTCGCGATAGTGCTCGTTCTGCAGCACCAGGTCTATTTCATGAGCAATGGTCTCGTCCACGTTGTTTATTCTCAACGGCTGTAATAATTGTGATATATTGGTTATACGTGTACTATTTGCAAGAAATTTTAAAAACTCACAGCTCCAGGTACGAGGAAACAGGAGTGGATTTCGTATGCCCACTTTCGCATTTCTTTGGCGTTACCCTCTTTGTAAAGATCGGTGATTAGGTAAAATAAAAGGCTATCAGGGTCTGAATGCGAGAGTACGTAGTTCATGAAAACTGCCAGGTAAGGCAGATTATCCTTCATCCACAATTGTGCCAACGATTTGAACGGACCGTGGTCATCGAATTGGCTCTGCAATGAAAATGATAAATCGTATCAATGAAACAATAAAAACAATTGCTTCTTAATAGTCCTTACGGCATCCTGCTCCGAGATTTCATCGTCCTCCATGCTCATAATAGACTGTTGCGCGGTGTGGGGAGTAGCCGCGTGGATCGGTGAACTGTTGGCCAATATACGACCCTGTCCCTTCATTGGAGATGCGTCCGGTGAAGACATAGTATCAATGGACATCTAAAAATCAATTAAGAATATTTTAATGCTAGTCCTTCTAGGGAACTAGTGGTATTTTTCACCTCTTCTAAACTACAGTCTCCCTCGTCCGTATTCGCCGAATTCCGATTGCTGTTCGAATTTCGGCGATCGGCCGGTGGGCTGGGATAGGGAGGCGGAGGCGTTCCCGGTGGCGTAGCGGTCGAACTGTAGTTGAAGTCCTGCATGCTTTCCGAACTGACGATCCGTTTGGTGCTGCTTTCGGACGGGGTCAGGGATATTAGAGATTCTGGACTCGATTTAGTACGTTGGTGGGTGTGTGTTGCCGGCTAAAAGAACAACCACAGATTGCATACAATCAAATTATTCAATATATTAATAATTTAAATAATATGTTTATATATATATATAGAGAGAAAAAAGAGATGAAAAGAAACGGTTGAGAATTCGGTGTAGAATGTGTGCATGGAAACGTTTGTTAGGAGTTTGTTATAGAAGTAGAATGAAACGAGGCAGATGAAAAAAGAAAACCAATGAAGCATTGCGATCACAATTAAATAACCGAATACAAGCGAAATATAGTAATGGATATAGATTGCTATGTGATTTGTGTGCATTATGCGTAATTACAGTGTAAGCGGCTGTGCAAATTTAGAAAGGGACATTATTATAATACAAATACATATATAAATAAATTTACCTATACTGCTAATAATTCATAAATACTTTTGCAAGAGATAATTACAAATACGGTCTTGAATTTTGGGGAATAGGAAAATCCGAGCATTGATACGGGACGACAATAAGAGGTTGAAGGAATTGCGCAGAGGGAATATATATATAAATACTTGTAAGCCCGCAAAAAACATGTCGAAATCAAGTACAATAAAATCGAAAACATTAAACCAGTAAAAATAAAATTGTGTGAATGAGTGTGTTTTGGTTACTTACATAATTGTTAAAAATTGTTGCACAAGTTGCCACTAATGGATACGACATTTGTTTGTTTATGGAATTGGCACCGTCGGATTCGTAGCTGGGGGGATGATGGTGTTGATTGGTTGGGGTGGAAAGGGGAGAAGAGCAGTTGGAGGGCGGATTGCGAGGCGGTAACGGGGGTGGAGTCTGCCGTTCGCCTGTGCAATAGATGGCATTGTCGAGCATCGCCCCGAAGTTCTTGTCCATGCTGAAGCAGCGATTCCTGCCGCCTTCATCGACCACCACCGGCGACGACGTGAACGGATTGTTCCCGTTCTCTTCGTGTTTATTGTTAGCCACGGCGGTTGGTGCATTGTTTGGCGGCGGATCTTGGTTGCTGCGATTGCGTTTCGGGAGAGGCGGTGGAAGCTCCTCCTCAAAATCAACCGCCACATTCCCACCATCGCCGCTGCTCGTTTTACGTAAATGTTTAGTCTTCGGGGGCAAAGATTTAGGGGGCGGGGTGCTGGGCAAAGGAGGGGGAGAGGAACTGTCTGTCAAACTGTCTTTAGTGGACTGCTGTAAGAGAGAGATAGTAAGCAGGGTTAGTCTCATTCTATTTTACAGCCAAAAATAAAAATAATAAAAAAAATAGTTAAAGGAACCTCGTTCTCCTTCAGTTCGCTGTGTACATAGGGGTGGGATCAGTTAATTTAGCAAATTGTAATTAATTCACCCCGCGTATACTTGGTGAACAGAAAATAAATCAAGGTAACAAAAAAAATCGCCACCTCGTTGCCACTTTCGTTGCAATTGTTTTCCTTCCATACTTTCATCGGACGATGCAAATCTTATATCGCCTATATAGAGAAATTACCTCATTTCGCAGTGACAAAATTCTGCTCTTTATATAAATAGCACTATGATTTCACGAGCGTCGCGCTTGCCGATATAAAATTTGCTTTCGGAACGGAACAAATAATAATAATTTGTATGTATATATGTACATAATAAGTAATAAATAGTTTTGTGCACATATTTTAGAGCGAGAGCGAAGCTACCATTCACCAAAAAAATAAAAAATAAAAAAAGCTCGTGTCCAACAACCACCAAAAAAAAAATGTAAAGTCACATCAAAGTGAGTGAAAACAGAGCAAAAATGTACAAAAAATATAGATGAATGGGGTAGAGGAGTGTAAGTAAATTGTGCAAAGTGATGATTTTGTTGGTTTCGTTTTCTTTTTTTTCTTTTGGTAAAAGACATATTCGGATGGGAAAACACGAAAAGATGTACCTCGGACATGCTCGATCCTTGGTGCGTTTTCAGCATGTTCAGCAACATCTCGAGATTCCTTTCGGCCTTCTCCAAGTTTTGGCCCTGTTTCTCGTCGGGTGTACTCGCGATGCTGCATCTGAGTTTTTCTATGTAGATCTGTTCTGTTTCGATCATGCGGCGCAACTGCTGAGCCCTCTCCAATTGCAGTTGCACTTGCTTCTCATTCTGCAAATAATAAAATTGTTACACATATATATCTGAAGGAAATTCTAATTGTAATAAATCATAGCTTTGTAGATAATATGTCAATATGTTTCAATATGGCAATATAACAATTTACATCCTTACTATTTATGTAATTAAACTAGCCTAGTTATAAAATGTATATGCAATTACAACTACCATTCAAAACACGCAATTAGAAATAAATTAATTGTCGATTATTCATAAATTATTTAAATATTAATATTTGTGACAACAATAACTTTTGGTTCTACAGTTGGCTTGTGTCATCCAAAGTATTAGTATCTGTTTAACTTTTGTAAGTTGTCGAATGTCAAAAATATGTCATTTTAATGTCAAGTTGTTTCCAAATATACCCGATGCTATATTGCTTTAAATGAATGTTTACGGATACTAATACATATATAAAATAAAAGCAAACGCGCTATATAATTTGATTATTTAAAATTTTATTTGAATTTCATAATTTTAATAAGATTAAGATAATTAATTACAACCCCTTGAAGTTAGATACCTCAAAGTTATCTAAGAATAATATATACATATATTGAAAGATTAGTATTAACCGATAATTTATCATATCTAACTCTAAAGTAGGCTAAAATACAATCACTAAATTCGCATACAATTACATAAATCGCATTCAACGTTATGTTAAGCAGGTTCAATTAGTTTATGTGTCTGTCTTGAATATTTATAATGCTGGTGTTTTATGCGTCTTATGACGGATTTTAAAACTATTCCACTTGATTGCGTTTCAACTTTATTCTAATTTTACTGCATCGCTTGGTTGGTACTTCTACAGTGCATACTTAATTTAAGTTATTCTGACGTGCGTCATCTAAAATTGTACGAAGAAGAAATATTTTAGCGAAATAAGTTTTTTAGAAAAATCAATTATTTTCCAAATGAAATCTATAAATGCAGATACTGTTTATATTTGCTCAAAGTTTTAAACTAACCAATTATACATGCACTGTTCTATTCTATATCCTGTATATGGCCAGGCGCAGGGCTTTTTTCATGTTTGAGCGAAATATGATGAGCAGAGTAAAATATGTAAAAAGTTAAATATCGTGACTCTATCGTTTGCGACTCATAAGAAAATGTTGAATAACAATGTTAAATATTTTTGAAAACATTGGATGTCCGATGAAACAGAACTTGTGAAGACAGAACGGCGAAAAATAGAATAGTGATAAAACAAAGCACAGGAAAAAAACGAAAAACATGTTTTGAGAAATTATCTATGTCAATCAATCATAATAATATCTACAAATGGAAATAGACCATAGTTCCGTTTCGTTGCTGTTCTCTTTTCTCGCTGTTCTGGAATAATAGGTTCTGGGCTATACATAACATTGTAGTCTTAGTAGATGATCACACATGTTGTTGTCGAGTCTCTTATATCCAAATTAGTGTTTACTTTTAGATGCATTAATTAATAGTAAAAGTTAACTTTAGCTTATTTAATTCAGTTATAAATGTTCGTTGGATTAATGACTTACGTTCTAATTTAACAACGTTAAATTACATTTTCTGAAACATGTTTGCATGTTGAATAAAATGAATAATCTAATTATAAATAGCTTGAATAATCAAAACTATTGAATTGGCTCGAGGAAAGAAACTGATCCAAACAAATGTGAACTGTATAAACAAACTTGAAGAATAAATAACTGGGTCAGGAAAGTTAAGTAGTGTTAAATTGACTTTGAATCGGTGCTAAACGTTTGGTAAATGTTGGAATACTCACGTCCACAGGTTGAGGCCCGGTGATCCTGGAAGGGTTGTGCGTGGTGAAGGGGCGCGTGTGAGTCCCGGGGGAACCCATGATCTTTGAGCCCCCCGTCTTGTGGTGCACCTTCAACTCCACCTGGTTGGATGCTGGAAACAAAGAAACTAATTAAGAAACCATCGAATTAAAGATCGTTGTGAGCTCACAGTATTTTTTTTCTATTAGGCGACGCGACATGGCGATAGTTTGCGGAGTTATTGCGGAAAAGCTAGTGCGAGTCGATAAGATTTCGATGCTTTCATTGATAAGACAACATTCAATCAGCGTTATGCATACTGAAATGCGTTGACAAAATCCATATTTATATATATATATTTCTCGCAAGTCCGAAAACATAACAGTACGTTACGTGATATTTATTGAATCCTGTACATCAGATTATGATGCTGGTCTTTGCAAGTTGGTACAATAATAATATAAATTCCGAACATATCAAGTCCTATTTAATTAGCATTTAAAATTACAAGACACCAACGTATCAATTAGCAAAAAATGTGTATTATCTCTCTCTTTTCCACTCGGTTGCGAGATTGGTTAGAACGGCGAGAAGAAAACAACTCTTAATATACATAAATTGATATATATGCATGTATGCATGGAGTTGGTCCATTAATCCGTGTCGCGCGTTCTCAAAGGCATTCCGTCCGGCTGCCAGGAATCCAACATGCTACTACTCGTCCTCTTCCTCTGCTGACCGAGTTTCCATTTTCTAATCTCGCGACGATTCACGAATAATAGCAACGTTTCCAACGAAACCAACAAAAGTCGATCGAAGCATTATTAAGTAACTGCGAATCCCGTCATTTCGGAACATCCTAATCGAAAAGTAAACTGAATAAATGTAACTCAAATTCAGATAGAAGCCACTGAAAGAGTGGAGTGGTCGGTGTAGCCCTAGCCCACGCCATCTGACCTTATTGTGAGAGACAGAAAACAATGAGAAGCGAACAGGGGCGACAAACGAACGAGCGAAAACCAGAGGAAAAACAACAATAACAACACGGGCGAATGGAAAAGAAGAGGAAAAATGTACGGTTCAAAATTATGACGCCCATGGAATGGCTATGCAGGCTACGTAGTCTCCTCATAACTATAAATAGATTACACGTCCAAAGTTATTCCATTGTATTAGCACATTGAAAGCGAGATGTCTCGCGGTTTCCAAACTGGAGATTGCTTTCTGCGTTAAAATATGCGAGACCTGGGTATTCCCATTTTCACTCACCGCTTATTAATATCTGAAATAACATTAATTACATCATCAAGTATATTCACCAATATGAAAATTATATTGTCATTTTAACGTAACAAAATTCTTCAATATATAAACAATTGTTGCACTTTTCAATTCGAATAACATTTGTTTAGTTTAATCTTGATTTAAATTAATAAAAAATCAACATTCGGTTAACGTTAGCTCTGATAATAAAGCGTCGATGTTTAGTGGAGTTGAGCCGATTTAAAGCTGTTGAAAATTAATACAATTTAATTTAATTGAAGCAGGGTAAATTACCCTAATTTTTAGGGGTTAATACATCCGTATTATCAAATATATTCTTAAATTCCGATGAAGATAATATAAAAATTTTACAGAATGCATCAGTGGAAGATTTAGAAAATCTTATTAACAAAAATGACGAGAAAATAAAAACAAAATTAAAGATGTTCCTGCCAAAAAATGACTACCAAAGATTCAGAAAATTACTAAGTGTTTTTAGTAACCATTTCATTTTCTTTACGAAACTTATCATAAAAACTTGTTTTTAACCTCGTTCGTTAATCGAAGTACTAGTCTCCAAAAGTTCCATAATTAAAAAAAGTAAAGATGAACCAAGATTTTAGTATAGGGTTTTCCAAACTTATATACTTGAGACTCGGTTTTTCGAAATCTACAGTTTGATGCATTGGTATATTTCATTTAATGTAAATGAATTGTTATATTTTTCCAGTTATAACAAAATATATAGACTTCAACATGTATTATAAGCGAAATATGTTAAGATATAAACAAGAGGTAATATAATAAATGGTCAATAACCCTATGACCTACATATATATTCATTTATGTAAACAAACAAATTAACGATTTAATTAATTGAAATGTAACTGTACAATGAAGACATGCATTTATTAGTATCGGAAATGTCCGTAATCCACTTATTATTAATTGGTGTTTTTCGCAAGCGCTACACGTAAAAATCAAAACTGCTTAAAAGATTAATAGCTTAAAATGTCTTTCATTAAATATAAGCAACGTATATTTATATATACACACAACATAATCATTTAATCATCGATGTGAAACAAATTAATTGAATGACTTGGAAATATATTTTCGAATCAGATGAGTTAAATAATACGAAGAAATTCGAGGAAAATGATTAATGGTATAAATGTTTAATTAAATAGTCTCATTTATAGCATTGCTTATAAACTGGATATTAAGCGGCAGATTAATGTGTATTATGAAACAAATATAAAAAACACACAGGCTTATTATAAGTTGCATATGTTGGGAATGCGAGCGTAACGTAAACGAATGCTGAGGAAATTTATCGAACAATTACAAAGTATAAATATGTCTCAATTTATCATTAATGCAAAACATTTGAATATTATATTTAGACTAACACGGAGATTGATTCGCAAGAGATTAAGAATTTATAAGTTCTTAAATTTTAACTTGACAGTCGTTGTGATTTAAACTCATCCTAAAATTAATATGCAGATAATCCTTCAAGAACACGAAAGATACGAGAATGAATTGGTACAAAAGCAAAAGATAATCCGCAGAATACATAATTTATACGAATTTTTTTGTTAAATTTATTATGTTCCAACATTTATTAAACCCATTTATCAAACTCAAGGAATTCAATTACCCTAAGGTAAGTTTTTCTAAGTACACCTAGATACGTTCCACGAAACTTGGTCGCAAAGCGAAAAGCCGTATAAGGAATCAATTATTGCGCTTGCGCAAGATTGGCAACTTGTAGATATTAGCGAAACATTTTAGGCCGTAAATCGATAACATGCCTTAATTGAAGATAGCCGTTATAGCAAAATGCCATATAAATAGCGGCCGTATAACGAGATATGGGTGTATTTAGAAAATATTGTTAGCAATGATGATAAACAAAAATAAAGTCAAAAGAAGTTCTTGTCGAAAAAAATGTAAATCAAATATTAAAAAAACATCATTTTTTAATACTTCGCTGCTTTTTGTACTATAAAAAACATGAATATTCTTAACATATAAATGAGTAATACTACCACAAAAAATGCCACGTATCTTGTGGTTAATTTATTGATAACATATTTCTTTCTTTGAAAGTAATTAGAATATGACACATTATTTTTTATACTGTAGTTTTAATTAATTTCCTTGGTTTTTATTATGCTAGAAGCACTAATAATTTAGGCAGCAACTTTAGTACAATTATTTTTTAATAAAATATTCACATAAACGACCTAAATACTACGAATACCATTATACAAAAGTTTTAGCTATTTATATAGGCCTTTTTTCGTTTTCAGATCTACTTTTGTGCAACATACTCCTCCTAAGTTACTTTTAATGCAAGCATTCATAGAAAATATTAAATGTTTATTCAAAGTAGATTGTCTAGGAAATCTCACTAACTTTATTGTAAACACAACCAATATAACAAAACTTTCGATAGGTAGATTGGTAAATTGTTGGATTGAAGTTGTAGTACATTAGTTACCAAATTTAAAATTAAAGAGGATGGTTAATTTAACATATTCAAATATATTCATGAAAAAGAACAGAAGTTTGAAAAAATCCATTGTAGTTTTATAGAAATAACAAAGTTATAGATGAAAGCCAATTGACAAATAACTCAAAAGAACCATTAAGATAGGAAATCACATTAAAAAAATATGGGTAATGATTATATGCCAATGAAAGTAATTGTAAATAAGAATTACAAAAACAATAAATTATATTAAAATACTCAAAAGCATGTTATAAAATATAAATATTACTGCAAAACCTAAATACATTCAATAGCGAATTTCTACATTCCACATAAATTGGCTGGATGTTAAAATATTTAGTGCGACTAAATGCAGATCAGTGCAGCCATAAAATATGATTTACTTAACGATAGCTATCCTAGTTTCTTAAACTCAGAAGCAAGATTATTTTATTTGCATGCAATTAGTAATAATATGTGATAATAATATTTACAATTACACAATTTAATCGATATAAATAATAAAAAGGAAAATAGGTTTAGCTCTTAAAAAAAACTAAATCCTGAAAATACATTTTAATTTAATATTTAATTCATATTTTGAAGACAGAATAAGTTACGGTTATTAGCCCACTGTAACACTTGATATATATATTTTTTTAATTTTATTTCCCAACTAATTTTTTCATTTGTTAATATTCCTAGATAAACTGCCTGTTCAACTTGTTCTATTAATCTTTTGTGTATTTCAATTTTTATATTAATTTTCTTTTTATTTTTTTGTTTTATCACTATGTATTTTATTTTTTCCTCATTTATTGTTAGAGGGTTCTTTTCATACCACTTCTCCAGTTTTGCCATATCGGCTGCTATATCTTCTTCTAATTGTTGATTTTCCTTTCCTCTGTAGACCATCTGCATGTATGTAAACGCTGCCTCTAAATCCTATCTCTACTATAACTCGCGTGTGTATATTCCATACAGCAGCGGAGCGATAACTCTCCCCTGAGGTATCCAATATCTTGCAACCCTCTCTTTGCTCATTTCGTCTTCTATTTTCACCCTTTGAGGTCTTTCTTTGGGGTATGTTTCGGTCATCTCAGCCGCTCCATCGCCCATAAACTTCATTTTATTTATTAATATTTCTTTCAAAATTTATATTTTATTACTATAGAAAATGTTATCTGTTTACTGTTGTTCAATAATTATTAATATTTTGAATATAAATCATATTAACAATATATTAAGCCTGACATACGCTAAACTAGGTCATATGACATTATTGCAAAAGAGTAAAAACAATAATAATATTAAGTTTTTATTGAAAGTACTTGATTTAGAATTGCTTTTTCTCAATGACCGTTAGACTTTTTTATCTGCCGCATGCAGTTTTATAATATCAGAATAACATCGTGATGATAGAGTAATAATGATTTAACCCTTTTCGGATGGAGTAGTTTGACGCATGTTATGAAATTTTAAATAGCTGTAGTGGTGTTTAGTAGGCAAGAAGTAACGTATCTGTAGAACTAACTTCAACATAACGGCTATGTCTAAAATGACTAGAATTGCTTAATTAGAAGTAACCGTTGAAATTATTGGGCGGATATATCCTCCACTCGTCAGCAAAGGACACAATATACGGCACAAAATGCAATACACCCATACCTCACTTTACGACCTACATACGTTCCACGAAACTTGGCCGCAAAGCGAAAAGCCGTATAAATAATCAATTATTGTGCCTGCGCAAGATTGGCAACATACATTTTAGGGCGTAAATCGAAAACGTTCCTTAAAGAGGCCGTTATAGCAAAATGCCGTATAAAGAGCGGCCGTATAGCGAGGTATGGGTATACTGAAACCTCAAGGAAAAAGTATCAATTTATATAATCAAATGTAGGGATATCGATAAAATTCTACTCTTAAATTATATACTGTTAAATTATTTTGATGTACGCCATTAATATAAAATGCATCAAAGAAGACGAATCAAATTAAATTGTAAAGATGATTAGGAGGAAATTGTCGGGTTGTAAAACGACTCAAAAGGGTGGTGGAAGCGCGTTGGAATTCGGCTTTTAATAGACAAAACGGAGTGATTGATCGGGCACTAAAGATCCGTTCCTGTTGTTTGCTTTCGTTTGGAGCGATCGCCGTGCTTCCAGGCGAGCACATAAACCGCACGTGCAATAAATACAGGCCCAGGAATATTACCAGGTTAATAGCGTAAATAGAAGAGTTTAATAGGCGCCATAGGCTGGCTTCGACGCGTAGACCGAGTACAAAAAAAAAGAAAGAAAAAAAAGTGGTATTTCTGTGGAAAACAATGGAGATGAATCTCACGAAGAAGATCAACGAAACGGTTCTTCGGATGGTGGTATTTTCCGTTTCCTTTCTCGAGTTGTGAATGAAATATGTGGTTCTCGGTGTAGTTTACTTTACTTAAACATTGAAGACCTAGAGGCAGAGCGAAGTGAGCGATCAAGTGTGTGCGCGCGGAGGGAAATCAATTAAATCAAATTTATTTCTGGCGTAAATGAATTCCGTCCAATGTATAAACAGGCAATTTAAATTTTATGAGAGGCAATTGTTAATATTAACGGACGAAGGAGCAACGTGTGCGTGAACGCACATACACACTCGTGCAGGCGCTGAGAAGCAAATGTTGAATTATCTGTGCCACCAAAATAAGAATCCCAGTAGGCCGCCGATGGCAGTTCGCAAATATAAATATTTTTCCATTTTGCTCTCTTCCAACAAAATTATACAACACACAATACACCCACAAACGTGGGAAATTCTAAATGCAGCTACTACCTCATGTTTACCGAGTTTCGCTGCTGGCTTTCAACGAAGTGAGCGATGCAAAAATTGAAATTACTTAACCGACAAATCAGCTTAGTTTCTTTTTCACAAAATGTATTATAAATAATGAAACAACGATGAGCTAGAATAGTTAATTAAATATATTGTTAAACAGTTGTAACTTATAGAAACAAATTGTAATATTAGTACGTGACAAATATATTTCAATGTTGCTTATGATTCCATAAAATATGGCAATCGGACAGAACAGAACATATTAAAATATAACGAATAAGAAGTGACAAATACGATCAATAGTCGTTTGTAACATTTTATCATATTTTTATTATGATTAATAACTGTAGGTCTTTCCAAAATATTTTTCCGTGTTGTGTTCAGACAGGAATTTATAAAATGTAGTTCCAATGGATATTAAGTCATCAATTTAAAATAGGTTTTCACTTAGTATCTACTTACAAGGCATTTAAATGCCAATAAATATTGTTGGAACAACAAGTTAGTTTAGTATATTCCGATAAGCTTACTTAAAACAAAATATATAATTCACATATTATTATATATTATGCGTCTTGCGTTTCTTCAAACATCACTAATTGAATGTTACATCACTTTTTTTTTATTTTCTTGAAACACTTTTTAAGCGCTTAAATTACGACATTGAAGAAATCAGTTAATGGAAAGCAATTTATTTACTTACGTAGGTAATTTAATGTCATTAGCATAGCATAAACTTATTTATGTTAGACAACGAAATTATTGAACAAAATCAAGTTATACATTAATTAACGATTTATCTCATTAGTGTAACATTATCAAATGTTTAGAATGTAAATAGTGTGATATATAAATGTTTGAAAATCCGGTGTCCTAAGTTCGTATAAAAAAGTTAGAAATGTTAAAATTTACTTAAGTTTGATATATAAAATATTTAATAGTATATAGAAAATAAAATGTAATCATTTTAAAACCAAATAGGACGTTTATGGAAAAGAGTTTACAAATTAACAAAACAAATCAGTTAAAACTATAATATACATTGCAATTTTTGTCAATATTAACGTAGTAAATAAATCTACAAAAAGAAAAAATAACATATATAGAAGTTAAGTTTGAATTATATTCAAATAGTTCACCTATACTTTTGTTTGATATTTAACTATCAAGCGACTGAATTGTTTGAATGATAAAATCGGCATTTCAGTTTGTCGTAACAAAAAGAAAATTGTTTAAAAAAAAACTACAATATTGTCAATGAGAACATATTGCACTTCATAATTTAACGTTTGAGATGTTATTTGTTCAATCCTTTCAACATGATGAGATCTGCGAGACTGACGTCAGACGCAAATTAAAACGATCAATCATACCTTCTAAATTATTGTATCATACACAGCAAGTGTTAAAACGTTTGAATACATTAAAGAAATCGTCAAACATGTAATCGCCACACTGTATTGTGCAATAATTGTTTTGAAACATTTGCATATTAAATGGATAATGACTACTAGATACGTGACAGATATTCATGGGCCGTGAAAGCAGGGATAAATCGATGTTACATTCAGTTCGTATTACTTTACAAATGTTTACTTAATTGAAATTGATAAATTGATTTGCATTTAATGAATACTAACAAAATTACATCATTCAATTTTGATGTTGAATAATTATTTATTCGGATTTCTAATGTGTATATTTCAATGTGCGTTAGAAATTGATGTAAATAACGACAAATTGAATTTGACAAAGCTGGATGGGAAAATGCTTTCTCAGAGACACATTGCTTATTTCGCATGCGCTCGTATAATGAATGGTAATCGCTCGGCGAGAAGGGTCTACGGACACGATGAATAATAGATTAAGCATAAATGACCCCATATGTGCAGATCCAAAGATTAAATTGCATTATAGAAAGCTTTGAATTCGTTGCGAGGGGGAGGCAGAAAACAATCCTCTTGATTATAATAAATCGGCTATAAACCGAAGGAAACAAGAGACAGGCAGGAAGAATAAACGTACATCATCCGGAAACCAAAGCTTCTACTCTTGCAACCAGAACGTTTTAAAACAACTGTTGAAGCTTATGAAATTGATCGAAGTGTTTCCATTCCTCGAGATAAAGTTAATCTGAAGGTTAGTTGGTTGATTTCTAAGTAAATCTACATCTAACATAGAGTTGAATCCTACACGTGATTTAATAACCGGTTATAGATTATTTTCACGTGGCGATTAAAGTACGAAGCAAATATTGTAGATTTAAAGGTATTAAATGATCTAATCCCAAAAGACATTGAAAGTATTTGATATTTCGCCTTAAGAAAGCGTCAGTATGAGAATAACCATTTTTTTCAGTGAAAGGCCTAAACCTTTTGATAAATACCAAGAAAAGAAAAATGGTTGTCCATCAATGTTGCTTGTAAAAATTGTTCAACTGCTGTTACCTAATCGAATTGCGTAAACGGCGTTTAGCATACGGCCGATTTAATGAGTTTAAAAAGCGAAACAATGGAAAATTCGCGCCGAGGTGCTCACAATAATAAATATATCTCGTGTATGTAAATCGTGAGGTGGCGGTGTAGGCGGTTCGGGAAGGTCGCAAAACCTCGACGGTTCGCAGAAGAGGTACAACAAACGACAATAACAACTGCAAGAAAGAGAGAGGCGGCGGTGCAAGACGAGAATAAAAACAACACAAAAAAAATGCTCGCCCTAGACCCAAAAAAGAGCGAAACCAGTTTCCGATCTGCATCTCCTCCGCAGCCCGAGAACACGAGAAACTGGACCGAGGAAATTAGAAAACGATATGACGAAACTTTTTTTATTCCGACGATTTGCATATTATTTAAACGGATTTTTATTTTACATAACGCGAAATGCTAAAAGCGTTCTTGGATTAGTTTTTGTGTGAGAGAGATGGGTTTGTTTTCATTTAGGTTTGATTTAATTGTGAGAGGTATGTGGCCTTCCCTTCGTCATAATTTCTGGTCGGGCTATTCGGAACCGCATTTTTTTCTCTTGCCCAAAGTGAAAAATCATTTCGTAACCTCCCGGGTTAAATATTTACATTACGCGAATTCCTCGCACGCTTCGAACACTATTCGGTAAGGATTCTTTCTGCCAGTGACATTGGTACCTTTGTAACACTCACCCAACAGCTCGATCGAAAACCTCTTCTTACAACCACCTATATGTTTGTGAGTCTGTGTTTATATATAAATTATTCCGTGTCTGTTTGCTTCACTAATTGCATTCCCTGCAGATCGATGATACGAGCTGCATGAACAAATCACAACCACGCGACGAACATGGGAAAGGAAGAGCACATGAAAGAGAGGAGGCGGCGCGTGCTTTCTCATGGAACTCGGAAAACATCTGCTCAATTTCAGAGCCAACGAGAGACCGAACAGGCGTCCTGAAAATATGTTTGCCCCTCGGCAATCTCCGCTGCAGCCCGCATCCGAGCGAAAAAAAAAGGTTGTATACCACTGTATATTTGATGGGCAAACGGGCGGGTGGTGGTAACAAAAAGAACTGCATCGAGGAGACAGACCCTTGTTGCACGAAAAACAGGAAATATGACCGTGGACCTCAGGGATTAGGTTCTACGCCGCCCCGAACGTGAGAAATGTTCATTTACTTTGATTTTATTGCCCGAACCACCCACAACGAAATTAATCCCCACAGTTTCTCTTTGTCTATACTGAATAAAGCAGAAACAAACAGAAAATAAATACATAGGAAAAGCACGAAAGAGTAGGTGTCGTGGAAATGGTGCAGTTGGCATGGTACCAAGGCAATCGATTTCCGTAGCAACAACAAAATGTGAAACTCAAAAAGTGGATCTAAATACTGTTGAGATCAAGAACGACTTAACAAAGTTATCTCGAACACTCCAATGGAAATACTTGACGGTACTTAATCAAAATTCTAATTTTAAATCTACTAATAATACATTAGAAGTGCATCATAAATTTAGAAATTACTTAAAATTTCATCTATGACAAAATATTTGTATATTTCAAAGAAAATGAAATACAGTGGTACGTTGGTATACGTCTTCTTTATAACACGTCAATTTGAACGATACACATTATCCTCGGTATATGAATTTTGTTCGACAACTTAGATTACTACTTAGTAATCGAAAGGGTCGTTTGAGGTACGCGAGAACCTACTAACCAGCTTCTTCAGAAGCTTACCACTCTCCAGCAGCTGCTTAATATATTCCGCATACCGCGAGTCGCTTTTCCAGCTCTGAAATTCACTATCTCTACGCATGGTTTCGGGCACAACTTCGCACATCAAAATCCTGAACCAGGGTCGCCGAATCTAGTGCCACTATAGTGTTTCTCTGGTCAGTCCTTGGAAATGAATGTATATGGCAGATGAGGACGAATTAGTGCAAGAACATAATAAAGAACTGACTACTCTAGTTACTAGAGAATGATGTGTATAGAATGAGTATACTCTTTTCTGACTCAGAGAAGGAAGAAATAGAAGAACCTCCTTCATTAACCAAAGAAATCCTTGCAAAATTGATGGACGTAAACATTTTTGCAGAAAAATACCACCCCAACAAAGTTAAAACAAATCGCAGAAGCATCATTTGGGAAGATCAGACAATATCATACTTTAGAGAGCCCATTCATTTTTACACAAGAACGGATTAATCAATTTTATATTGATTACCTATTCGGTATAAATTCAAATATCAGGAACTGATTAAGGTCTTATACCGAGGTTCCGCTGTATAATAGTCTTCCATTACGGTAACTTGTGCTGCCAGTATTTTACAAGATTTTTTAAATTAATTTTTACTTCATAAACGGGTATTAATTATATTATAACTTCATCTACTGTTACAAGATCTCAATTCGCAGTTTTTTGATATAAGAGTATTTTCGATTACAAACATGTTTCCCAAACGAAATCGGTTTGTAAACTTATACTAAAACAGAAGAGGGAAAAAATAGAGCACTGAAAACATGTTTTACAGAAATATAGTCAATAATCACAAACGACATGATCTGCTTAATCCCATTATCATTGTAGTATATAACACTTATAATACTGTACTAGTTTACATAATAATATAAGATAAATAAAGTTGGACTAAAAGTTTCTAGAACGAAATATTCATAGTAAAATGCAGTGCCAAAATAATATTTTTCAATATCATCTACTTTAAGTTATATAAATTTATTCCAACACTTTTCAACGTAATAAATAATATTCACTTTACCGAAATATAATATATATTTTAGTTTTCTAAATTTATGGATATTTCTATAGGTTTTTATGTATCTTGATGGTCATTAGCTTTGTTTCTATCGTTCAAATGATACATTTATCAAAATATGAATGATCATTTGTATCTGCCAAACTTTAATAAGACTTTGTCCAATACAATTTTCGTCTAATGCATCTGTTCTCTATAAATCTGAAAGCCTTTATTTCAGAAATTAAAAATGAAGACATAATTACTAACTCAACGTAAATACAATTAATTTTTTAAATGGTTGCTTGATCAAAACAATGATAAAAAGCAAATGTTACGATGATGCAACGCAACAAGAGCCTTGGGACTGAGCAATTGATGATGCACAATTTTAGTTATTTTTCATTATCTTCGGACATTTTCCCTCTAAATAAATACTTTAAATTTAGAAGTAAGAGCACAAGGATATTTGGCATTTACTATTAGTTCAAGCCAATAACTTATATCAGATATAAATAAAATAAGTACAAGTGTTTATATAAATACTTACATTTAATTAATTCAACGACGTCCGTGTGCGTAGACGAAATTACGTTGATTCCATTCACCTGAAAAACAAATGTTCACAATTAACTAAAATAATAAACAAACATTGGCAAATCTGATTGCAAATATAAAGTGGAATCACAATGCTGAATTATAAATAACAACAAATTATAAACAACAAAAAAAAAACATCGTAATGGGATTTCGTTGTTTGTAACGTTGATGAGACATTATCCGCAGTTGCGGCAAACAAATATTTGTACAAAGTAAATCGAAAACGCGATAAGTCAGGAAGCTATAAAAAAAATGTGTATTTAAACTTTGTTTTCAAATTACCTCCATGATCCTGTCCCCTGCGTGCAAACCAGCCTTTTCAGCTGCGCCTCCTGAAACAAAAATGTACATTAGCCATTATGTGGAACACGAGAATTATTATTGCAACTTGGATTACATTTTTCGAGAAAATGTATTAAGTCGAAGTGATAAAAACATATGCATGTTATATTAGTAATTTGAAAATTCTCCGTGTCAGAATCAATTGCGTTTCTCGTTTATGGGATAAACACATTCAGTTATTTGTGTCAAGTTCACTTGTATATTATATTTAACATTTAAGTTTTAAAAAAACAAATAGATTCGCATACTTTACGTTATATTATAGTTTCGTAATTTGCCCATGACCTCGCCTGTAAATTAATTTATCTTCAGTAAATAAATGAACAGGTAATGTTGAAATTTTATTGAAAGAGATGCAATAGTTTTACAACAGAAATTTAGACGAGTATCTCCTGTTAATTCGTGTCATTCTTATAATCTTATGTTTTTCATTTCAACTTCTTTATTGGTTCAAATTGGGTCTAAGGGATAACGACCGAGGTATTTCTGCCCAATGTTATATTGTCAAATTTGGTTATTTGTATTTTATTTGGAATTATGTACATACAAAAATATACAAAAAATTCGATTCTTGTACAAAAAAAACATGGACACCTCGGTTTACGTATATAACAATATTTGAGTATGAGATGAACATTAGTGAGATGTATAAAAATGAAATGAATGAACACCTCGGTTTACGTATATAACTAGTTCTCGAACAACATTTTAGTTTCAGATGAAAATTAGTATGATCTAAAAAAGTGGAAACCAATTCATATCTTTGTTTACGTATATAACTTCTTTTCTCTGACAAAATTTGAGTTCGAGATGAAAATTAGTGAGATGCAAATTACTGTGACAAAATACACTTATTAATTGAACACTCTTCATAGAATAAATTATAGTTGATCTCTTTATCGTAATTACCTTACGAAATTGTAAGAATTAAATTTTCTAATATAAATGGTTCTTGAAATATAGAAGATTGTTTATGTTTCAAAAACAATATCTATATTACATATTTCATGGAAAATCGGTTTTTGAAAAGATGATAACTAAAATCAACACAATTTGATAGTTATCACTGTAACATACACATTTCTATTAAAAAAATAAATATAATTTCATTTTTAATTACTAAAAAATGACAATTTGTCAGCATATACATAAAATGTTAATTTGGCGAGTTTTAATCTAGTGGGTAACAGTATTTTGTCTTAAGTATTTGTCGTGGAAAAATATTTGTACAGAGAATTAAATGTATTTTGATCATATATCATCATTAACACAGCAAAATACGCAACAAAATGAAAAAGATTGATAAAAATATATATCAACATATTCATTCTAGTAGGACATTTTATCAGTTCTATTAAATTCAATTTGTTTCTAGGAATGTTGATTAAGATTCGAAAGTAATGATTTATCACAATTCATATTTGCATCATTTAGTAGCAAAGGTTTCGCCAAAGAATATGATAAATAAATAAAACCTAGCGCAGAAAATATAAATCCATCATTGTACATACACCACATTTCCTTTAGATTAGATTTGGAACATCGAGAGGAACGGTTATTATAATACATTATTGTTAATCTCTTTATCGCATATTTATTTTATTACTCACTCGACGTTTGGAGCGCATTCCGCTCGGCTTATTTCACTTTCTAACAAAAATCCAATCCGAGATTGCTCAATTTCATTCATTAAAATCCCACGAGACGTGCTTTCAAACACCTTTCAATCAATCATAACGTTTTCTACGATATAATTCGCATGTAAAATAATGAACGTTATTAATTTTGTGTTTGATATTTGCGTTAGGGATTTATTATTCAAATTAACTTTGATATTAAAATGAAAATGACGGACCTTGATATTTTCATACAAGGATAAAACCCACTAAATATTAACAATACTTTACTTTAGAAAAACAACAAACTTACATAAGATTTACTTTTATTTGGTATACATTGCATTCGTGAAACAGTAGGTTTGTTATTTTCCGGTATTTTTTAAGATTATATCTAATAACACACAATCAAAATCTTAATATTTTAATACCTAATCTAATCTAACACAACAATATTAAGCTCCACATTCTATTTAAATTACTGAAACGAATATACCTAGAATACTCTATTTCTGTATATTGTTTCGTTAGTAAGTCTATTTTAAAAACTAGTACAGATTTACAGATATTAAACTAACCTATATTTTAATTACGTTTAAACTAAGTTTCCACGAAAAAAAATGCATTAATTAGTAATATTTAAGTAAAAAGCATAATGCAAAATAATAGTGATTAAAGGACATAATATTAGAAATTGAAAAAAGTGCGGCAGAAAGACCTATAGTCCTTTACAGCAATAGCATTATATTTTATATGTATTTCTATTATATTAAGTTTATATTTTCCTTGTAGTTGTTATTCCAATAAATGTTATTATTATTAGAAAACAAAAGGATTGGAGATATTTCTTGCGTCAACATTTACGAAATACATTGATTGTTTTAGCAATTAAGTACAATTCTGTACGACAGTCAATTCGTTACGTACCTCATCTTTATTTCGTGACATAATTGTAGATGTTAGTGTTTTCTTAAATCAAATGGTATAAATCAGGGAGGAGTAACACGCGGCCCGTTAAACATATTTATGCGGAATGCCAAGCATTTCTAAAATGCCCAATTTCTCATCAAAACTTTCAAGGAAATTCGTTTTTCTGTTCTGTTGTTTGTTTTTATTTTGCATGAAAATTTGTATATGAAATCTTTACTTGTTTTTAAATTTTATATTTTTTATTCTAATGTTTATTATAAATAAAGTTCTGTAAATGATTAATAAGTATTACTTTACGTGCGGCCCACCAAAAAATATTAAAATTTAAATTGACCCGTTACTTAGAAAGGTTGCTCATCTCTAGTATAAATCGTTTTGGCAATAATTATTTCAATAGTCTATGGGATATAATAAGTTTTCGGTTCTTATTCTCTCCCCCATCATAAATAAATCAATTAAATATATGATTGTATCATTTTTTTAAATAATTTAGTGAATGCAATAAAGACTTATATTCAATTTTAGTTGAATTTCGCATTAATATTTTTGATATAAAATATGAATCTACAGAATATTTACAAATAATACATCAATACAGAAAATGTTTCGTTGAAATAAATAAACAGTTAAATCACTACATTTAGAAACATATGAATCAATAGAACATTTGCAAATAATACGTCAATCTAGGAAATGTTACGTCGAATATATTTATTATTGAAATTAACACTTCGTTTATTTAATATTCATCACCTATATTTTTTATTATGAATCACATATAGTATATTTAACGGATTGAAACGCGAGTATTAATAAAATAAATAAGTTTCACACTTTTAATTATTAGAGAATATATCATGAAAATAAACGCAAACTTAATATAAAATAGCGAAGCATATATTTATATAGTAATAATGTGAGAATAAAAAATACTAATTAATTTGATCCAATTTTTGAGAAATTAGATAAAAAATTCTGTGATTATACCTTACCGAGAAATATGTATCGAAACACTGGCATGCAACCTAGTTTCAGTTAAATATACACTACGTTTATTAATTTCAATCAGTCAATGTGATTTGAATTACAATTTGAATAAACTGAACATATCACCAATTTAGTACAGATATGATATCTAATATAATCATTACCATAAGGAATTTGAGAAAACAAATCTAATGCAATGTTTTATATAAACGTGATTTTAATTATTGTAGAAGTAATTATTATTTCTATCAATATTATATTTTCCTTATAGTTATCACAGGCTTTTTAACAAACTTGAAATGAGTATAGAAACATTAGTTTTTTTTTTGTCTTATCCTACTTATATATTTTTTAGAATAATTCAGTTCAGTGATTTTAAACAGGTGTGCTGTTAAAAGAACTTAAGTGTCATTCAATAATTTAATTAGTTGAAAAGGAAGTGCTATTGTCCAGTCTTTTCACCCTAATAGAAATCTAAGTATATCCCTCTAGCAGCAATGGCAGTGATAGTCTTTTCTTCTTCTTTTCTGTGCATTTGCATTGTTTTAGTTTGTATTTTTTTTGTTGTAGTTATTGTTGCAATACATTTAATCATAATAATAATAGAAATCTAAGTAAAGATTTCAAAATAGGTATTATTATAATTTAAGTGTGCTTTTCAATTTTAACTTTAGGTTTAAAATATTGTAGCATTTGAAAAATAAAAAGTTCGATTATTATTTATGTATAATATTAAACTTAAGTAATACTGGTAGTAAAAATTGACAAGATTAATATATGTACAAATGAAGTGATCTACTCAATTCAAGAATCTATTGAAATATTTATAAAATTTAAAAAAATGTTAACCCTGAAAAGTTGGTTTTCAATTATACAAAAGTGAACATTTATTTTGGAGTAAAAAGGTCTTAATTTTGTTTTGTATTTCTTAATTTCATCTGAATTTAGTTTATTTTTAGAAGTTGTATACTTAGAATATATTTAATAAAAAGGTAAATACAATGCAACCTCGTACTTCAAAAATTAAAAGTAAATTAAAATTCCCCATTATAATATATGTGCTTTGAATATATAATAAATATTTGAAAATGTATTATAAATACAAGAAAAAAAACAAGTGTATTTATTATTAATAAGACAAAAAAATAATACCTATTTTAAAAACGAATTCCATGTTATGCGACTATAATTGCTTTATAATGCCATCTACAATAAGTTTAATTTCGACAAATTCAATTACACTTTGTGAAGTTACTCGTTTGTCATCCTTTCATTATAAGGAATGTCCATTCATAATGCTGCCAATTAGTACTGAAAATGCGCTACTTACTTTCATAATATTACTATTACTTTCATACTAAACTAAACAAAACTGAATACAATTAGGGTTTAGAAAAGAGATTATAGGATACATTTGCACTTTGATAATTGCAGTCAAAATGATTGGTATTGATATAAATAGCCATGATACAAAATTATTTTGATTCTGAATAAAACGAAAATAAAATTAATTATATTAGACCTTTACATATCGCTATAAGTCTCACATCATTGCGGAAAAAATGTAACATGAAGAGGAAGAAACGAAATTATAAATTTTGATTTGCTTGGAAGTTCTAGTCTTCACAATTGATTATATTTAGCGGAGTTCTTAAATGGTAAGGGTTGCCAGATTTCTTAGCCACCAAATAGGGACAATGATTACGTAGAAAAGCAAAACAATCTGAACACTGTCGGGATATCTGGCACCATCGTAATAATCATTGATTTTTCTTTGAGATAAACCTTACTTTTTTTTAAGTTAAATAATTGGTTATTATATAAATCTTTTCTTTATTTGATATCAAACAGTTCATTAAATAATGTATTTAGTATTCTACATTCTTCAAGGTTGATTCTAAGTTTGTAAAATGATGACCCGATGACTAAAAACATGTACGTACAGAAGAGTGACAAAACAGTGGAGTATTTTCAACTTTATTATGATTATTGGCCATGCGTAAAACATGTTTTTTTTCTGTTTTGGTCCGATATGTTTGTTTCATCTAGGAACCGTCAGGTTTAGTTAAACTTATTTAGATGGAGGTAGGAAATGGTTTGTTTATCATCATAGTTACCTTGTTTGACACTTTGGATGAAGACCGGGTTGTCGCCGGAAACCTTCATGCCGTAGCCATTCTCGTACTTGATGACAACCACCCGGACGGAGCTTTGGTGTCCTGGGGGCAAATTTTGGCTGTCGGCCAAGGAGACGGGCCGAGCGGATGCCCCCATCCCCCCGGCAGCGAGGGATGAGGGCGTGCACGCAGAGCCCCGTTTCGCCGATCCGTTCACATTCGACAAAGAGCGTCTGAAAGCAAAAACAGTGGGCGGTTACATAACACACAAGTCCTAGTTAATTAAACAATTGCGAGATCGCCCCGCCCCCGTTTGAGGCACGATACGCAACAGCTCTCCCTGATAACCATCGCACACAAACACAAATATGTGCATCGAACAATTCATGGAAACAGCAATTTCTTATCTAGCGCAAAGAGTACGCATGGATTGGCGCAAAGGGGGCCGACATCGAAAAATCCCGATCTCAACGGTGTCCATCCATTTGATAAATAACAGTATAAATCGAGAGGAAATGAATGAAGCCTATAAAAACAACGTCAACTATTATTAGACCGCATTATTTTTAGAAGTCCAGCCGGCTACGAAGCGACTACTTATAATAAATCGACCGATTTACAATACAACGTCTACAGCAAATTACTATATAGCCCATATGGGTCCGAAGAAATCCGTAATCCTTCGGAAAAACCTGCTTACTTCATTTAGATTCAAAGGTCAGCCGATCATTAGAAGAGTTCGACTAAACCATTTAACGACTTCTTCCATTGCCGCCGATAGTCCACATTATACAAAACTTTCTCGTACTTATGCTTGAATATTTTTTCTTTTAATATTAGTATCAAAGATCCGCGGCTCAGATTAACGGCGGACGTGATTCAGTTATGAAAATCGCGCCCACCTATGGTTCCAGGTTTTATTCCGCTCGCCTTCAAAATGCTTCGTATAAAATTTAAAGAAATAACATTATCATTCAAAAGCACTCTCCCACCAATCCGCGAAAGACCATAACGAACTCCGCCGACATTTCCATACACCCAACTGTAATAAGGTAAACAAACAGCGTTTCGTAATTAACTAATTAGGTTGCGTTGTAAAACAAACGAAGGGGAACCGAACAATTGAATTACACCGTTTCTTCTTTTACTTATTTCCTTCCCTCACATGTAAGAAGACTGGCAGCATCAGATTCTGCAAGTTCCGCTTTACGAGACGGGCGCGACCAGAAGAAGAAATACAAATAAATAATCCGCCGGTTTCCACTTCGGTGGATCATAAAAAAAGGAAGCTACGAACAACCTGCAGCCAAATGATTGTCTGGAGATACCATCTGATGATTATCTTCCCGTACTGCGCATTTCGGCGTGATGAAACACGCTCGCAGGATTTTCGCTCGAAATTAAGAACGATGAAAGAAAATCAGATCTGCAGCGAAAAACCAGTATTACGAGAGACTCGACTTTGAATTCCCCCGATGTACGGTAATCTTAACGAAATTGAATACGGTAGTAACCTCATTAAACGACGTTCGAGGGAACAAAAAGACCGCATCATCCAGTATTATACTTATTTCGTAATCCTACCTAATTCTTGAATTTCGAACAATTTATATTCCAATTAACGATACTTTTGGTTGTGATTATTTATTCACCGAAGGTCTTCCAAGGAAACCATCCATAAAACTAGGTCAAAACAAATAATGTAAAACTTTATTCTTGGAGATTCATGAATCAAATCAATGTTTTTTTCTGTGTTGTCGTATTTTTCCCTATTGTTAGGTCACGTATCATTACCACTTTTTTTTTCTTGAATTTAGCAATTTACTGAGTCGATATTGCTTTGACCATTAAACATTTTTTGATGAAATTAAATATTTAAGTAGCAGTAAACTTAATTGGAAATTAACAATGTTTTCGCTTTGAACTACATGAAGAAAAAACTAATATTATTTACAACTTAAAAATGGAAGCATAATATTTATTTAACTGTATTATACACAATATATTAGTTTTATAATGCTAATAATATACCTTCAATGTTCGGCATTTCATACGTTGTCTTTGTCATTAAAATCGTGGATTACCGTAAATAACATTTTAATAATGTACGCATTTTCGGATACACTCGGTAATAAACACCGTACATTCCTGGAATCAATAAAACAAATGACGTCGGACTGTGTTATTCTGACTGCATTTGCATTTCAAACACACCTTCTCATAACTTTTTTCTAAACATACATACACCTATTATTTCATTTTATTTAAACATGGCGTATCGTTTTTCTGGCTATAAAAAATACACTGAAAACTTACATCATTGTCGGTTCATGATTATAATTAATATCTATTGGAATAGAATTGTTATACCAAGCAGTCGAGTGTATTAATTACGAATAATTGTAATAATCGCAAATGAATCATACATGGAATTATCTTTTCTGCTACTGCAAAACATTACTCAATTTTTATATCACAAATTTGCACAAGTTGCTACTTATGTTGTGGCTTCCATTTGTCAATAATAATGAGTCATGAGTTTTTCTTGTACATGAATTTAAATCTGGTCACATCTCTAACGACATGGAA
This sequence comes from Nicrophorus orbicollis, assembly GCA_018845635.1. Taxonomy (NCBI): domain Eukaryota; kingdom Metazoa; phylum Arthropoda; class Insecta; order Coleoptera; family Silphidae; genus Nicrophorus; species Nicrophorus orbicollis. The sequence goes on from JAFMTC010000199.1 coordinate 434,227, forward strand.
TATTAATGAAGCTTCTACTAACGGTACAGTTAAGATATCTAGGTATAATGTTCAATCCAAATAAATATACACGGTGTGTGAAATTAGGAATAATTGGTTCATCCCAATAAAAATATTTAAATATTAATACAACATAATACCCATACCTCGCTATACGGCCGCTCTTTATACGGCATTTCGCTATAACGACCCTCTTAAATTAAGGCACGTTTTCGATATACTGCCTAAAATGTTTCGTATCTAGGCCATAAAGCGAGGTATGAGTGTATTTAAATGAAAAAGAAACGTTATTGTATAAAATTTCTATGTAATCATATTAAATATTGTCAGTAAAGTGCAAAGCATATTATGTCCATAGAATATTGCAGTCACGAGAAGACAATAATATCAATAATAGTTTGTCGATGATATTGCAATTCTTTCTCACGAAGCAAGTCAGTCTACATTATACAATTTGTAAGCAAAGCTCGGTTTAATCTGAAGAACGGTTAAAACAATCATCGTTCACAAGGAAATTCGATCACCAAACATTAATATTACAATCATTTAAATGGATTGGTATAAAAAAAACGATTTTATTGCTTGTAAAAATCTACAAGAATGCATATTGGTTATATAATTTTTATTATGCCCCATGAACATTCTATAAATGCAAAATCAGAGAAAAAAAAAACAGACAAAGAACTTGAGTTTGAGTGAAAACAGATTTTTGTAAAACCAATTCATATTTTATTAAACAATTAATAATACAAACTATATCTTTTTGTGTGCCTCATCCGGATTTAAAAAAGTAAAATATATAGAAAATTGACCGTAATAAAAATGAAGGCACTTTGTTTAGTTATCCAAAAGTAACATTTATCAAATAGAAAAAGGAAAAGTCTTAGCAAGTCTTTAAAAACAAATAACACTATAAATTTGTGAAAACATTTTCTTTTCACAAACCAGATTGTAAAAAATTTGGAAAATGAACATTGAAAAAATATCTTCTAATTAATTATAAACACTTCAGCAGTAAAAACATATCAGATGTATATATATATATATATATACATATATAATTAAAATTGTCAATCGTTAAATACATACAAAAAATATATGCCAGCTGTTTTAAACTATTGAAACTCGTCGAAGGACGACGTAGCAAGGAAGTAAGTTCCACATTAGGGACATAATTAATGTTAATTTATAGCAGAATCGAAACCAACAAAATAACAATACGATTTTTACTTGATATATTGAAAACAAAGCACTTGATCTATTATTTACGGAGAATAGACAAAACATAGTATTCATTGTAATGACAATATTTTATGGCTACGAACTTTTAATTTATTGCATGCTTCATTGAATAAAAAATGAGGTGAGTCAGTGATGCATGCTGATACAGCGAAAACCTTGCATTACGCTACATTTATATAAATACATATAAATATAATTCTTTACAAATTATATTATTTGAATACTGTAAAATATTACATACATTACACACGAAATCTTCAAATCGTTTAGAAATATAAATTTATTTCATGGAATACAGGATTAATTATATATTTAGTTGACTAATGTCAAGTTTTTTTGTGTGTGTGTCTTTATGCAACGATATTTACTGTTAGTTTATTAGGACTTAAATTATCAATCAGTGTAGACACTTATTTAGAATCGTTGCCCATTGACAACTAATCCCTGTTAGGATCACAAATTCCTATGTTGTATGTAGATCGGGAATCGAACCCGGTCCCCGTTTTGTAACACAGACGGCTATGAGTCGCCTTGTTAGATTTTAGTTATATTTAGTAACGTGTACTGCATCCAAATTTACAGCAAAGCTCTATGAAAACAAATGGACCTTGAAAATATGAATGTGTATTATGTAAAAAAATGATGAAA
>JAFMTC010000203.1:45614-55770 GCA_018845635.1 Nicrophorus orbicollis
TCAGTAAACAACAATAAAATGGATATAGAACATTTACCAGTATGTTATTATTGATGATTTTATAATAATTAACAATTTAAGATTCAAATTTAATGATTATTCGAATTAGTAAGTGATAATGTATGCAAATTCCAAGATTGAAAGGAAAATATCCATGGAAAACTTGAACATTTAAATGTTGAAATTGTTAATAATTGTATTTCCAAACTCATAAATATTCAGACTAATAAGTGATAATTTATATAAAAAAAGTGATGATTGGAAGGAAAATTTTGTTGGAAAACAATTTAAAACAAAGAATTCCATTTTTTACTTTTATATTGTAACTTACAATTAGCAAGTGATAAATAGTACAAATTTCTTATTTCCTCTGAAAGCAATTGAAAAGAAAATGAAAAATCGTTTTCTTTAAGATTAAAATCAATACTTTTGAAAGAAAAAGATAATTTAATTGTAAAACTGATGTATATTCGAAATTATTAAATGATAATTAATAAAAATTGTAATCATTTTTTCTTCTGAAAACCGGAAAATCTTGATTTACACTTTTATGTTACAATTATGTAATAATTGGTAATTTATTATTCCAATTTGTAAATGAACAAGTGACAATTAATACAAATTAGATGTTTTAAAAGGAAAATTTCGTTGGAAAATAAATTGAAATAAAGAATTCAAAATTTTACTTTTGTATTGTAATGAATTAGTTTTTAATAATTCATAATTTAGTATTCAAACTTACCGAAAATTCGATTTCAAAAGTCACAAATAATACAAATTTCTTATTTCCTCCGAATTTAAATAGAAATGGAATAGTTTTCTTTAACGTTAATTTCAATACTTTTTAAAAAAGTGATAATTATTAGAAATTATAATATTTATTTCTTCTGGAATCTGAAAAAACTTGAATATTTCATTTACGTTTCAAGCTATAATTTTGTAACTGAATATGCAAATTTATGAATCAACAAATGATAATTAATACAAAATTAGATGTTTTGAAGGAAAAATTCGTTGAAAAAAAAAATACAAAATTTTACTTTTTACAAAGAATTTAACATACAAACTTACTGAATATTTCAATTCCAATAAGTCATAATTCTTAAAAAATGCTGGATTTGAAAGAAACTTTCCTTAGAAAACAGATAAAAATTGAAAATCATATTGTTTCCAAACAATAAAAGAGAAAATTGAAGAATTGCAGTTAAAGTTTCATTTTTTCTGAAGTTTCTTTTGAAGATGTGATTGAAATTCAAGTATTTCAAGAAAATTACTGTTAATTTTACTTTTTTTAATTAGAAATTGCTGAATTTTGAAGTTCTAATAGAATAAAATCGCCTGAAAAGACAAATAATCAGAAAGACCAACATTTTTCTTTTCTCATTTACTTGCATTTCAAGAATATAATTTCAAAATAATTATATAATATACATTCCTAATTATGAATAATTTCTTTATGTTATGGAAAATTCAACAAAACTTTCTTAAAACTTCGATGAAAATGGAAAAATTTTAATGACGCAACAATTGTTAATTATAACATTAATAATTACGAGAATGGACATTCTAAAAGTGATAATAAGTGATAATTGCACGAGTTGTAGTTTCGTCAAATGAAAATTGAAAATTCATACAAAAGCGATGCATGAAAATGCGATTCGATTCGCGCCGAATAAAGTGCAAACGGCGAGAGGCAATCTCGGAAAATTTACGGTTTCAGATTGGCCATAATTGGACCCCTGATTGACGCCAATCGATGCAATCAACAGATTTATTGGCCTACACACATTCACTTGCTTAAACTATTTACACTTACACTTACTTAGTTACAAACAAAGTGATTAAAACAGAAAGAGAGAGAGATAGAGACGTAAAAATGTATCGTTTCAACATAATATAATCTTTTGTTTATCCTTACAACGTCATTATTACTATGCTTAAATCGGTGCTTTTATTTTTATTACTAGTAAAGTTATTCTCACAAATATTCGTGTCTAATCTTCGTACAGCTTAATACATCCAAATTTATAATGTAACTCATTTCACAATAAGTTCTAGTCTTTACTAAATATATCATTTTAATGTGTGTTCGATGTTACGTACATAATTTCCTTTACTGTTCTAAATAACGTACACAATAACCGTACATTAATCTTTTGAAATCTGAAAACATATCTATTTTTTATATAATGGTTACTGCCCTATTTCTGAACTTTTAGTTCTTAACAGCCCTCACTACCACCTTATTTTGCTGACCGATAAATGACGGAAAAATTGGTTTTCGAACCAGCACCATTTCGCACCAGATTTTTGTATTGCAGGGACTTTTAACCAATCGGCCAAGAGTTCTTGTGTTTTGACGAATTTTCATATAATTAACTTATAGCACTTATTTGAAAGTCAGATTTAGACAATATCTCTCATTTTTCTTTGAAAACTCTTTTATGCACATTAATAAATCAAATTACAATTTTATTGAATTATGTACACAAATGTAAACATATAATTTTGGATCGTAAATTATGACACGTGTGCACTGAAGTAATAAAAAAATATGTATTTATACGAGAAATTACCATCTACTTACCGAATGCTTAGAGTATGGTAATGTATGTATTAACCGGTAATTTTATAAATTAATTGAAAATTTCCACGTATTAAATGAAAATTGATAATTTGCTACTGAGATTCACGTAATTGAAGAAGCAAACATCTATACAATTATTAATTTAAAATGTAATTAAAAGAAATATTTCGACAGCAGTGTACGTTCAGTGAACATCAAGTACGTATGAATGAATAAAGATATACGTGTGCACAGAAATGCAATTATACTAACATTATTTAGATGGCATTTCATGCCATTCACTTATTGAATCTCTAAATTGCTCAGATTATTTCATAATAATAACAACAACCTATAAAACATGCAGACAACAGGTTTGTAAATACATAAAAATTGTCCATTTAACTTCTATTAAAGTTAGTCAATATGTTTACTGTTTATTTTCCTATATATTGTAAATTTATGTATTAATTTTACATGTAGTATTAATTTTGCAATAATTCATTAATTATTTCGAAATTCGATGTAAATGAAAAATGTTATTTGTTACTGGGATTTTAAATAAGTTCGAACATTAGCAGTATACGTGAATTTCGATAGAAGTGTACGTATGTATGAACATCAAGTACGTTCATGTGATCCAAGTGATACGTTTGTAATAGAAGTAATTATTATATTTGGATATTTACCTTCAACAAATATTAACATTATATATGGAAATTTGTTTATTTTTACTTATTGAATTTCAAAATTTCTTTGAGTTAATAATGAGAATTACAAATAAGATTTCAACACATTTAAGTAGTGTTTAATATCATTCAACATTTTTCCAAAAAAAGTAAGAAATAATTTTATCAATAAAATTCTGAATATGGAAATTTTTAGGTGATAATATTTTCCTCGAAGGACAAAATTAATAAAAATCATAATTCAGTCAAAGTGAAACAAGGTGACATAAAATTGAAGGATAATCAGAAAAAAAATGAGGTCCGAAAGTGGCTTCATAGATTGCGACGACAAAGTGTACGTATCTTTGAACATCATGATATTAGTGCGAACAAGGAGATACGTATGCATACAAAAATAGAAAATTATGTACATTATGTACGTTAACCGAACATGTACTTAATCTCTATATGTCGTTGATTGATTGGTGAATGCACTTGTTTTATTTATTCATTTTGGGGAATCATTTGTAACTTGATTATTGATTATATTAAGACATTTTCAGTTTACCGTGAAAATTCTTATAATAAAGTGTACGTTCATGTGAGCAAAGAGATACGTACATCCAAAAAAGAAATTTTATGAATGATCCTATTAACTAACATTAGGAAAAATTATGCTATATTTTGTGTACGTTAAGCGAACATACATTGAATAATTTTATTTACTCACATTAAGGAGACATCAATCGTTAGAAGTGCTACTATTATAGTTATTTGATTATGTAAAGAAATTTTCAGCTTCTGATTTATATATTCCACACTTTGCTACAGTGTGTTGTATAAACATCATGTACGTTCATTCGAGAAAAGAGATACGTTCGATTCAGTTAACGTACGCATTATGTAAGTTAAGCTTGCATATTATTCACTGATGATGATATATTCTGACATAATAGCTCTAATTTGAGTGATTCTAAGTATTTCTTTCTCATATTATTTATTGATAATGATTATAACTTTGCAGTGTATGATGATGATTTTCAGCTGTACGTATGTATGAAACTCATGTACGTTCATGCAAACAAAGAGATGTTTATGCATTTAAAAGAATAGACTATTTTATTAACGATCCAATTAACGATCTCATAAAGTACGTTAACCGAATGGCACATATTTGATTTAGTAGGCTTAAGGATACAACAATCGTTTGAATTCAGTACTTAGAGAAACATTTGTGAGTGATTCTAAGTATCTCTTTCTCATATTATTTATTCATTATGGTTATAAATTTGCAGTGTATGATAATGATTCTAACAGTAAATTGTACATACGTATGAAAGTTATGTACGTTCATGCAAACAAAGAGATGTACATGCATCTAAAAGAATAGAATATGAATTTATTAACGATCCAATTAACGTACTCATAAAGTGTACGTTAACCGGATATACAGCTATTGAGTCTTCAAATAACTTAGATTGATTGATAATGGCACTTAATTTATTTAGTCGTCTTAAGGAGACGGTTATTTGAATTCTAAACTTAGAGAAACATTTGTGAGTTTCCATTTTCTTTATCATATTGATTATGGTTAGAAATTGTCTGCGTTAATGATGATTCTGATGGTAAACTGTACGTATGTATGAAAATCATGTTTATAGTTGCATGCAAGGCGATGTAAATCTAAAAAAATAGAATATTAATTTATTAACGATCCGATTAACGTATGCAAAATGTACGTTAACTGAATATTCAATTGTTGACACTCCAAAAAATAATTAGACCTATTCCATTTATTCGGTTTAAGTAGAAAACAATCGTTTGAATTCTACACTTTGAAAACTTTTGTGAGTGCTTCCACACATTTCGTAAGGTCTCAGCCATCGATTGCAACGCCGTCCGTTATCAAAGTGGAACACGAATTACGCAAATAGCCATGCCGTGAATTCCTCGATTGTTTCCCCACGTTAACCCTGCGCCTTTCCTTAGTTTTCTTCCACTTTCATTCAAATTCTCCTTTGGTCGATGCGGAGTGTATGCGAAAATCGCGTGCGCCGCACCGCGTTCTCGCAAAGGTCAAGTTCAATGCGAGAAATCGTGATTTCGGGTTCGAAGCCAAAACGAGAAGAAATTCTCATTAAACGAGAGAAAGAGAGAGAGAAAGAGAAAAAAAAACATCATCCAAAAGGTAAATAATTAAGAAGAGAATTGAGAAAGAACCGCAAGAGATTTGACCCCTTTTCGTTCCGACGTCGCACAGCCGCCTCCACCTGCCGCATTACATAACTAAACATCACAATAATTGTTGTTTTCGTTTCCATGGAGACGATGGACTCATCGCCTGTTTTAACGGAGCGATTAAGTTTTATTAATCTGTTTATCGACGATTGATGATCGTTCCTCTTTTTTTTCTGTACTCTGTTGTTCCTGTTTAATTGCGCCATTATAAAAAAAAATGGGCAAACACACAAATAGATAGACGAAGCTGCGTCTCGGGTAATCGAGATTTACATAACGACATGACTATTACGTTTCAGGTGTTACTTTATTTTTATTATCGGCGTTACATGTAAATCTACGTGGATTTATGACAAGTATAATGTCTCCGGATTAACGCCCTTATTATTGCAAGGCTTTATACAAAAACATATAGTAGACTTTAAGTGGATTAAAGCGACTGACGAAATTAATTCGTTGTTTTTTACTAGAAGCTTATGCGAAATTCGAATAAGCTAATTAATGAAACTAATTTAGTTATGTATCGTAAATCCTACATGAAATTTCAAGTTTTAACTGAAATTGAAAGAAAAAGATGTAGAAAATATTCAAGAACTACATAATTTTACTGATAATAATGAAATATGCGTAGAAAGATATCAGTCTATAAATAGGTTTTAAAAAAATATAAATTATTGTACGAAATTCAATGAAATATTCCTAATTATAATAACAATTCTTAAATAAATCGCATTTTAGATGCAATAATTGAATTATTTTGCAAAATCCAACAAAAAAAATGTAACTATTTCACCTTTTAGATAAATAAATTTAAAAGAGGCGGAAATATTGCGGTATTGACTGCTTTATAATCGAAAAAATTCACAAATTTTGTATCAAAATCTTAAATTGAAGCTGATTTCTTTAATAAATCATAATTTTACTGAGAATATTTAAATTATCATGTAAAGTATCATTTTAATGAAAATTTCTTAAAATATACAAAGAAACTAAAGAATAAATTAAGTGTAATTCATTGTACAGAAAGACCTATGGTCTATAGCCCTGTGCAGCAGTTTATTGTTATTTTTTTATAGTTATTGTTGCAAAAATGTTGTTATTATTCGTAAATTCTAATTTAGAAAGAAAATAACAGAAAATGAATATAAACAAGAAATAACAAACTATTCCCAATAGTAATTACACAACAAAATACAATAACAACAAAATACAACTCTATACAAATTGTAATTTACCAAAAAAAGCAAGAAAATTTCACAAAAATATAACAAGAATATGATATTTATCATTGTCTTATTAATAAATACAAAATTTAATGACAATAATTATAGAGTTTTAATTAGGTTTCGCTTAAATTAGTTATTTTTGGCTTAATTAGATCAAATAGTTGGCAAAGTCCCACAAGAATATCATTAACTAAAGAATCCATACGCATTGAAGCCTTTTCTATTTGTATTTATAATTGAAACATAAAAAAAATACGACTAAAAGTAAGGAAATTCAGAAGTAAGGAAAGGCACTTCCCTCGAAGCCCCAATTAACTGGAACTAATTAAGTGGGTAAAAATAAAACAATAGATTAGATTGTTGCTATTATTTGTTGAAAAATAATAATTGACAGGATATTCGTGACGGTTGAATTCTAATGAAAAAAAATAAGTTAATTGGCTTTTAACATAAAACTAAGCAATCTATTTGCACATCTCGTTAAGTTTATTTTTGCAGTGAATTCATAAATATTGAAAAATTTGCTACTTTTTACATTATATTTGTTACAATTTCCGGAATTAAACTACAAACTTCTTATAAAATACCAAAAAAAATAATATTGCTGTGAAATCTCAGTACTCGACAGATTCGGTACTCGTACAATCAGTAAATAGCGTGTATTATTAATATATCGATGTTCTTTGTATATTTGAATTTAGGGAATTAGAACCAATTAAGTGCTTATCATAAAAAATAAAATTGATAATAATATGGTGGAACCTCGATAATCGCCGGATTTAGAACTCGTACAATTCAATAAACGTACATTTTTATCATAACTAATTATTCAATTGATTGGAATTAGATAATTAACTAGAACTAGACGAATTCAGAACTCGAACAATTCGATACTGGGAGGTATTTTAAATATATTGGTACTAGAGTGAGTACAAAAACTAATTAAACGATATTTATGGAAAAAAATGTTAAGAAACCTCATTAGAAAACTTTTATTAATTGAGAACTGATATAAATGAAGAAATTATAATATAAAGTATATATTTACATAGAAAATCAACTAATTCGAAACTCGTATAATTCAGCAATTGTTCGTATATTATAATATTTTGATATAGTTCAATTCTTTAGAATTAGAGAAATAACTGGAACTAATTCAATACGTCTCATAGAAAATAATAATGTGAAACTTCCGAATTCGGTATTCGAACGAATTTGGAATTTTATATTATTAATCAATTGTTCAGAACTTAACATTTAGTGCAACTAATTAAGATATACTGATTAATTATGCTACAAAACCTCAATATTTAATGGATTCTGTACTCAAACGAATTTAGAGTATTTCATTATAAATCAATAGTTCAAAACATAACATTAAGTGAAACTAATTTAGATATAGAAAATAATTATACTTTAAAACCGCTGTTTTCAGTAGATTCAGTACGCAAACGAATTTTGAATATTTAATCAATTGTTCAGAACGTAATATTGAATAAAACTAATTAAGAAATACTAATTATACTACAAAACCTCTGTATTATGGGATTATATACTCGAACGAATTAGGAATACTTCATTATTAATCAATAGTTCAAAAGGTAACATTAAGTGAAACTAATTAAGATATACTTATTAATTACACTGTGAATCCTCTGTATTTAAAGGATTCAGTACTCGAACGAATTTGGAATTATTAATCAAATGTTCAGAATCTAATATTTAGTGAAAATAATTAAGATATACTAATTAAATATACTGCAAATCCTCTGTATTGTAGGATTCTGTACTCGAACGACTTAGGAGTACTTCAGTATTAAATAATTGTTCAGAATGTAATATTAAGTAGATGTAATTAAGATATACAAAATGATTACACAGAGGATTCTGTATTCAAAGGATTCACTACTCGATCAATAGTTCAAAACGTAACATTAAGTAAAAATAATTAAGATATACTGATTAATTATACTGCAAAACCTCTGTATTATGGGATTCTGTACTCGAATGAATTAGGAGTACTTCATTATTAAACAATTGTTCAGAATGGAATATTAAGTAGATGTAATTAAGATAAACAAAATAATTATAACTCGAATAACTCGATGAATAGTTCAAAACGTAACATTAAGTGAAACTAATTAAGATATACATATAATTCCACTGCGAAACCTCTGTATTCGATGAATTCAGTACTCGAACAAATTTAGGATATTTCGTTATTAATCAATTAACCAGAACGTAATGTTAAGTGAAATTAATTATGATATTCAAAATAATTGCACTGTTGTGAAACCTCTGAATTCGATAGACTCGGTACTCGAATCAATTAGGAATATTTCATTATTAGTCAATTAACCAGAACGTAACATTAAGTGAAACTAATTAACATATACTAATTAAGTATACAGTAAAATCTCTATGTTCAAAGGATTCAATTGTCGAACGAATTTATATTTTTTTTAATAATCAAAGGTCCAAAACACAACAGTAAGTGAATCTAATTAAAATACACCAATTAATTACTGCAAAACCTTTGTATTTAAACTATTTTGTACTCGAATGAACTTTTGTACGTAATTATTAAACAATTGTTCAGAACGTAACATTAAGTGCATATTAAGATATACAAAATAATTAGACTGTGAAACCTCTCTATTCGATGGATTCAACGAATTTGGAGTACTTCATTGTTAATCAATTGTTTGAAACCTTAGGTGAAACTAAGGTGTAACATTCGGTGAAACTAACTAAGATATATACAAATATTAAACTGTAAATACCTCAGAATACCTCAGAATGATTGAATACTTGAACGATTTTGAAATATTTAATTATTAATCAATTGTTCAGAACATAAGTTTAAATGAAACTAATTAAGATAAACAAAATAATTACTCTGTGAAACCTCTGTATTCGATGAATTCAGTACTCCAACGATTTTGGAATATATCATTATTAATTAATTGTTCAGAACGTACTATTAATGAAAACGAATTAAGATATAAAACATATAATGCTGGAAATCACGGAACTCGTACGCATTCTGACTATTTACATTCTCGAGATTTCCTCGAAATTCCATGTTTCGTTGATCTTTAAGTCCAAATTTATTCGCTGTTAGTCGAATTCAACCTTGACACAAGTTCACGGAAGAACACTTAATATCTTCCAAAGCCTCACAATTTAAACAGAAGCAATTACAACGTTTCAATTAAGGTGCGCTCTGCGTGTTCTTGTTGTTTTTCTCGTTTTTAGATCTACACCTCATGCGAAATTCCAGGTTGTCGAGTTTCGATGAATAAGGTTGAGCCGATTGGAAATACCCGCGCTTCCTATGTAACAAAAAACCGCTTCATTATGCTCAATGGAACAAGGAAAGAGAAGAAAACCCAGAAAGTCCGATTCTAGTTTTTAATCGCACGTGTTTGTTGTTGTTTCCACAAATTCCTTCGCTC
>JAFMTC010000205.1:0-15084 GCA_018845635.1 Nicrophorus orbicollis
ATTTGTCATTCAAATGTATATATTTACAGATATCTACATTATCATTAGCCAATCGAATTCTTCTTCTCTCCTGCCCATGGTGCAGCGGTCTCATACCAACTGTCTGAATATGACCGTATGCTCTTTTGTCACCCTGGTTATGACTATTAGACAGATGGGGGCGTTACTGTGCATCGTACAAATTTGGTTAGTGGTGTGAAGTGAAAGAAAAATTAAAGAATTTCTTAAAGATGAGCGGAGATAAATCATTAATAGAGAAAACAATAATTCATGCCGGTACCCAGGCTGCATCTTTTAAAACCGGCACAAAGGTTACTGAGAAATTATGCTAAATATGAGGTTATCTCATTGTTGACAATCTTAGGTGAAATTCCATTTCCAAACGAGAAAAAATGACGAAAAGAAAACCCTTATCGACGACTCTAAAACCATGGGTGCTGGAAAGCCCATGGAATTGGTTTTGGGGAAAAAGTTTAAGTTGGAAGTTTGGGAGGTCATCGTTCAGCAGCTGGCTTTAAGGGAAGTAGCTGCTTTTGTAGTTGATAAATCTGTATGGCACTTTTATTAAAATGTAATTAAATATGGCTAAGCAAAGTATATTTCAGTTGATTTCTGAATACCCCTTTGTTTCTAAAACATTAAGGGATCTGGATAAAAAGACTGTAGGTCATGTGTGTGCCATGACAATTCATACAGAAGGTCTCGGTTATGAAGACCTTAATGATCTAATGAAAAATCCATGCAATTTGGAATTTACCTTAGGTAATTAATTCTGCTTCAAAAATTTAATTTATAATATTTAATCTGTTCTTCTTGTAGAACTACTGGAAGTTTCCCAACCAGGAGAGTATGAAAAAGAAACTTGGCAGATGTCTGAAGGAGAAAGGATTAATATGGTACCAATGCTAAAGGAAAAAGGAAATACTGAATTTAAATTGAAGAACTACCAGGCAGCAGCCAATTATTATACCAAAGCAATTGCTATTTTGGAACATCTAATGACAATGTAATTTTTTTCTATTACTAACCAAATTATATAGATCAGGGATGGCCAAAATTATCATGAAAAGACTTGGTTGATAGCAAAAAAGTTGAAAAAATGTGATTATTTTAAATTTGTTCCCAGTAAACTGAGACAAAAAGCTTAACTTTCAATAGATTAAAAGTAAAAAGATTGATCATAATCATCTTTATATAATGAAGTATGAATTATAGAATGATAAAATATTTATATATCAAAAGTGAAACATTCATTATAGAATTAATTAATTGTAATGTAACAATTTAGTAAAAACTGTTCAAAGTTTCAAGAAATGAAGTATTAACGGTACTGTGTTAAATACCAGATAATGCATAAAACGATTATCGTGTTTTAGAGAGAAACCCAGAGACGAGGAATGGAACAAAATAAACGAGAAGAAACTTCCCATTCTGTTGAATTACGCATTGTGCAAATTGTTCGAGGGAGACTTTTACACAGTGATCGAGCATTGTACAACCGTATTAGAATCGGAACCAGGTCTATATTACAATTTGATTACTTATTACTTTCTATTAATATGATAACATATTTTCCAGATAACGTGAAAGCGTTGTACAGAAGAGCTAAAGCTCACGTCGGTGCCTGGAATCCTGATCAAGCCCGACGTGACTTCAATAGGGTCATTGAACTCGATACCAAATTGGTTTCGACTGTGAAAAAGGAATTGTGCCTACTGGACGAAATGATCAAGACAAAAAATACGGAGGATAAAAATAAAATGAAAAGATTATTTTCTTAAAATGGCGATTTCTTATCGCCGTTTTAACGTTGCAGGAGTGGATTGATTACCAATAATTTTAGTATTACCTATATTTATTATGAAGTTTTATTTCCATCAGGCCATCGATCAGGATATTCTTCAGTATTATATTTTAATTTTATCTTTTATCTATATTTATAATGTATGATGCGTACCATAATGTTATGTTTTAACATAGATAAACCAGATACATGATGCATTTAAATTATCTCGGCACTTGAAATATTTAAACTGTGGAGATAAGTCATGTTAGAAAAACAATTGTATCTAATCTCGGGACAATGAAAAAAAGTGTTCGCCAGATTCGATGCTCGTTGCAGGTGGCGAAGGTAGCGGCAAAATGATGTTGCGGTTTCTTGTAATTTCAGTCCTCTTCTTTATGTTGGGTAATTAATTTTTTGTTTATAAGTAAATGCAGAATGCTTCATGTTTGTTTACATTTTTGCAGTTGAATCGAAGTTTTCTTGGAAAATAATTGGCGGTACAGAAGCGAAAGAGGGTTACTTCCCGTATCATGTTTCTGTAAAAATGAAGGGATCCCATTTCTGCGGCGGGGCGATTGTTACTGCGAAGTGGATCGTCACTGCTGCTTCTTGCGTTCAGGACGTCGATATTTCCTACCTAAGTGTAGTCGTCGGTTCAATTAAAGTAAACTCTGGCGGTTTTACTTACAAGGCTGAGGAGGTCATATATCACGAGTACTACGATCCTTATCTAAACGATTTTGATATTGCCGTCATCAAATTGAAAGAACCAATCGAGTACGATGACTTCGTGCAACCCATAGGACTAACTGATCGTCCAGTGTCTGGTGGAGAAGATAGTATTTTGATTGGGTGGGGTGCCAAGTTTAAGTCATTTTCGGAAGATTTGCAGTACATCTTTGCTAAAACTATAAGTCGAAAGGAATGTGAGGACAAGCACTCGTCTAGCTTGATTTCGAACTCTCATATCTGCACATACACGGAATTGGGAGGCACTTGTCTTGGGGACACTGGAGGTCCTTTGGTGGACGTATCCGAAGGTAAATTAATCGGGATAATATCCTGGATGCGGCCTTGCAAAATTGGAAGTCCAGACGTCTACACAAGCATCTATCATTTTCGTAGCTGGATCTTGCAACAAATCACCAAGTGATTCACACAAATATTTATAGATATATATGCAACTGTATATAAAAAATGTAATGTTACCTAAACCTAATATGTAAAATTAAAATATTTATTTTAAAATGTTTTATTATTTATTCCAGACAAATTTTGAGAATTTTTAAATTGAGTTAAATATATTACAAATAAAATAGGAATCTAACAAACATTTAGACTATATCACAATTACTTTGAATAATATCTTATACTTACATATTTTGAGCATATAAAACAATATTCAAATAAATTTGAGCATTTTTTCGCAATCTTTTTTGTACCTAAAATTGTTATGTCGCCATTTTCGAATTACCCAATTGGAGAGTTGAGCATTAGCGAATTAGAGTCTGCAGACTAGCACTTTTAATTATTTATCCTACTTATTTATTTGCTAAAAAAAAACGAAAATTCAATTTATATTTTAGAATTAATTTCGTTATATAAAATATATTTTAAATAATAATATTTATTAATCACATAAAAGACTAGCTAAGTCTTTCGGCGCAAAGACACAATAAAACATACATTTTCACAATAAATCATTAAAAAAATGCATTCTGGAAATAGATGTACATATAAAAAAAGATTAAATTAAAAATACAGCTAAATAAAAGTAAACCTTCTGAAAATGAAACAAATAATAATAAAGTCTGTAGCATTCAGCTGGAGGATGACAAAATTCGTCCTAACATCCTATCTTCATGATGAAAGAACCGGCAGCCCCCCGATTCATACTCTTAGGAGACTTTCTCCGGCTCATCTACGTCGAACATCAAAATATAAACATGATGTCCCTAAAACCAGACGTGAGTTTCAAAATTTAAGTTGTTCATAAAACGTATCTTCAAGCGATGCATCAACTCTGCGCGATTCTCTGCATTCTTTAGGGAAATTTAATTTGTTGATGTAAGAGATAACAATGTGGTCATGTATTGTTGCCGGCTTGTGAATTCTGTTGTCTTGAATGTCTTTAAGTAACTCAGAATACTCTTCTTTTTGTTAAGTGGCCTTATCATGATGATAGCTATACCCAGAATGTGTTATGAATATCGGACATTTGGAAGACCATGCAGCATGATCCTCCGAGACAAACATGCAAGAGTTTCTGAAAGGATATCGCACACCCAGTAATGATGCACATTTTGTAAATTGGTTGTCCCGTCGCCCTGGAAACGATCCTCCTATAGAACCTGTGTTCCACCGCAGACGACTTGAGATGTTCGCTGATTTCAGCGTCTGTAACATCCAGGTCCGTCCTTGCGAGGATAAAAGACAGCGACGCATTGTGGCTGTGATTTTTTTTTGCTCCTTCAGAGGAAAGTTCACGACGAAGCATGTGATGTAGCCGCGATCCCGCATATCGGACAGATACACAAGACCACAGCCTTAGGGTTATCTGACTTCAATATGAAGCCTATCTTGGTCTCAAGTATAATGTCTTCTCTATTCAGGACGTCGATATTTCGACGTTCTCAATTGTTTGCTGTTTGGTAATAAATAAATCGAGTGAGTACTTTTGTAAAAAAATGTGCGCAACTGATTAATGATTAAACATAAGTATTTACTCAAATCATTATTTTTGAAACTGCGTTGAGAAATTAATCAATTTGATTTATCCTGTTATGCCATTTGTTTACAATAATATGTATAGAATTCTTGAAAACTTTATATTAATAGATTTGAAATGTATTGTAAGTATTCTCAATTGTATCTTATCTTCTATTTTTTTAAATTTTCTAAATTTTTCATTCCCATCCAATTTTCTGTATATAAAGCTGTAACTTGATGCAACTGTATCAACAAATACCATGATCAAGTTCGTGTTTTTGATTGCTACTCTGGGCTGTGCTTTCGGTAAGACCACATATTTTCCTTGTATACCTTATTGATAATTAAAAAAATACACAATAAACAGCCGCCTCCATTGATTTGGATTGGAGGATCGTCGGTGGTGAGAAAGCCGATGATGGTGCTTTCCCATACCAAATCTCCTTGAGGAACTACGGAAGCCACTCTTGCGGTGGATCCATCATCAACGAGAACTGGATTTTGACTGCTGCTCACTGTGTGCAAGGTGGATCCGCTTCCTCCATGTCTGTGGTTGTCGGATCCAACAAATTAAATGCCGGTGGTGACTCTTACAAAGTCGCCAAGGTCATCTACCACGAAAACTACGATCCATTCCAGATCAAGAACGACGTCGCTGTTTTGAAATTGGCCAGCCCAATCAAATTCAACGAGAAGGTTCAACCCATTGCCTTGGCTGATGATAGCATCGGTAGCGGTGAAGATTGTGTTTTGAGCGGTTGGGGAACAACTTCATTCCCAGGAAACACCCCCAACGACTTGCAATTCATCCACTTGAAGACAGTTTCCGTCGACGATTGTAAGGAACGTCAACGTCCAAACCCAGTGTACGACTCCCAAGTTTGCACCTTAACCCAGAAGGGAGAAGGCGCTTGCCACGGTGATTCCGGCGGTCCATTGGTCGCCGGTGGAAAGCAAATTGGTATCGTCTCTTGGGGACGCCCATGCGCTGTCGGCTACCCAGATGTCTTCACCAGGGTCTACTCTTTCTTGGACTGGATCAACAAGAACATCTCTAACTAAATGAAATTATGCAAATAAATCAAATTTTCCAACGGCAATATTTAAAGTTTTTCATTTATTTCAAGTTCCCCAAATACATTTATTGACTAAAAGGATTGTCTTCCAACCTAAACCGAACATATATATATATATATAAATATATACCGTTTCAATTCTGCACATAATTTTTTAACAGTCAAATTATTAAATAACTTTAATTTTAAGTCATCTACACATTACCGATGTGACATATTTGCTAAAAACTTTTATTCAATTGAACAAAATCTTGACTTATTTATAGGCTATGGAAGGTACAAGGATATATTTTAATTTTAATAATTTATTATTGTCATTTGATGAAGTACCAGTTTCTAACAATCGAATAATACATGTCCAAACTGTTTCATCGTTACTTTATATTTTATTAACTTATTCTACATAATCAATTTGATAGTTGCTGTCAATAAAACTTATTTAATTTGATTTTAATTGTTTACGTTTTTCCTGAATACTGAGTCCTACTAAAATCTTTGAGTCTAAATGTAAAATAAAGGTAACATACTGTAATTTTCACTGGTTTATTTCAATTCGCTATATCTTTAGCCATATCTCAAGCAAGTTATGCTCTTCTGAAGGTATTGATATGCATTTGTGAGGCTTTGCAAAACTTTCCTTAAACTATTATTTTTAAAGTATATTACATTATATCGAGACTAACAATTTTCTACTAACTACTAACTTCTACTAACTAACTAACAATTGGGTAATGCTTCGTAGATATATATTTTTTTGGTTCTTCATATCTACTAATGTCTTAGGTTGACATACATATATCTTTATACTTTGTATCAATGAAAATAATATGAATGAATAAGTAAAAACTTAGTCTCGAGATGAGATGCTATTCGTATTTCTTGATGTATGACAAGCATTCGATAAAGTAAGGAAAACTGAACTTTACAAGTTAAAAATGAACCTTCCACACAATTTCTACGAAGTTTTGAAATTATATCTACAGTACAGATAGTTTCTTATCATATTGGAGGAAATGCAAATAAAGCTAAGACCCATCGAATCAGGCGTTCCACAAGGCACAACGTCTTGGTCCATTTCTATATCTTTTATACAAAAATGGCAATGAGATATGTTTTAAAAAATGTCGACTTGGATTAATAAGACAATATTAGTATATGTTACCTTCACCTTAATATGCCTCACATGCCCAGGAAGAAAGTAAATCCACCGTATTCCGACCAAATTAAAAGCGTGACTAACTAGAAATCAAATTTAAGAAGTAAATTGCCGGTGTATTATTACACCTACGATTTTAAATAGTGTGGAACTTCTAGTTTACCAAACATTAAAAAGATCAAGGATTCCAATGTAAATGTCTTCGAAAAATTGCAGGTGTACCATAGTTCATCACCAATAGAAGACTCCGCAAGGATCAAGGAATAAAGTAAGTCTAAGAGGTACAGAATCAGACAACGCCTTTGCGACAACCGAGGGACAACAAGACAACTGAAGCGTTTCAAACCCATGGATCTTCAATTTCGATGTAGCCAACTAAATAATGAATAATAAGATAATATTTAATCTTTGTTAAATTTGTGATGATCATGATCATTTTTAAGTTAAAAGAACGTATTTTATTATTCATGAAATATTTTTAAAATATGTAAAAAGACATTTATTTTTCATACTTATTTTCAAGTCCGGTTATTAGTGTTCATACCGAACTTGCCAAAACATGTATTTACTGTCAGGATTATGGTTTTCGATATTTTAATATTTTCGAGAATGTCGGTATTCTGATTTCGATTTTCGGGTGTTTAATCGATGCTGAATTTTGTCGATTACATTAGAAGTCTAATAATTTGACCTGTTATCAGAATAAATAGATATCTGCAAAAATCGTTGACAGTGAAAAAAAATCGCTTTGAAAATGTTTTTACATTATAGAAATAAATACAAAATCTATTTATAATTTAATAGTCGAGATAAACGGATATTTTTTTCAATAAACCATTTATTTCGTTTGAGTACAATATGTACATAACGAATTCTTGTTACACTTGAAACAAATTGTATCAATAGATGTGTCTCAATAGTATCTAATCTTTTACTATTTTTCACTCTTACTAAATTTAGGGTATATAAAGCTGCAGCCTGATGTAGTTATATCAACAAACATCATGATCAAGTTCGTGTTTTTGGTTGCTACTCTCAGCTGTGCCTTCGGTAAGACTACTTACTTTCCTTGTTTATTTTATTAATAATTAATGAAATTTGACGCTATAAACAGCCGCCTCCGCCGATTTGGACTGGAGGATCGTTGGTGGTGAGAAAGCTGATGATGGTGCTTTCCCATACCAGATCTCCTTGAGGAGCTACGGAAGCCACTCTTGCGGTGGATCCATCATCAATGAGAACTGGGTTTTGACTGCTGCTCACTGTGTCCAAGGAGCATCCGCTTCCTCTATGACTGTCGTCGTCGGATCAAACAAATTGAATGCCGGTGGTGAATCTTACAAAGTCGCCAAGGCCATCTACCACGAGAACTACGATCAATTCCAGATCAAGAACGACGTCGCCGTTTTGAAATTGGCCAGCCCAATCAAATTCAACGAGAAGGTTCAACCCATCGATTTGGCTGATGATAGCATTGCCGGAGGTGAAGATTGCGTTTTGAGCGGCTGGGGCAGAACTTCCTATCCTGGAAGCGCTCCCAACGACTTGCAATTCATCCATTTGAAGACTGTTTCCGTTGACGATTGCAAGGAACGTCAACGTCCAAACCCAGTGTACGACTCCCAGGTGTGCACCTTTACCAAGAGGGGAGAGGGCGCCTGCCACGGTGACTCCGGTGGTCCATTGGTCGCTGGTGGAAAGCAAATTGGTATCGTCTCTTGGGGACGCCCATGTGCTGTCGGCTACCCAGATGTCTTCACCAGGGTCTACTCTTTCTTGGACTGGATCAACAAGAACATCTCTAACTAAATTGAAATCACGCCAATAAATTTTAACAACTGCAATATTTTTGTTTTACTTAAATAATATCATTTTATTAAATATTATTGCTATACTATACTAAAAATTGATAAATAAATCTAAAAGACTAATCTTATTAATATATAATTTTCAAAGTAGTTTCTATAATTCAACATTAATTGGTATTTGAACATCAGATCATTTTTGAATAATCTAACAAAAAACAAATAAACATTTGTAGCGCATCTTGGAATAAACCTGTTTCTTCAATATACTCAGTAATGAGAATGGAAATAGGTCACTAGCCTCACTAAAAACTATTTTCTGTTTGTTTTTTTTCGTTTTTTTGATTACTGCATTATTATGAGGGGATAATTTAACACAATTTAATTTTGAAATTGTGTTAGTTATGAAAACATAGGTGGGGCACGGCCTCAATCAACGAAAGGCTAAAGCTTATCTAATTATGATAACATTATAGTTTTAGTCTTATTTATTTATCATTCATTATTTCATAAAAAAATATCGTGAGTATAACTAAATAATATAAATATCTGATTTTGTAATAATATTGAATTTATTTGGTTTTATGATGAGAACTAAATACATGCGCATCCATAAGAGGCCTGACCTCATTTATTTGTATGTAAGTAGCACACTAATAGTTAAAAGTAAATACGTCCATATACAATACATTGTTGTATCGAACCATTTAACTATCATTGTTGATTGTGACTAACACAGTACTTAGCGCTTACTGTGAAAACTATAAAGATAATGATGGAAGAATAAGTAAAAATGCAGTTTACAGAAATATCCATTGACATACAGTAATAAGGAAGTCAAATTTTTAAGGTTTACATACATAAAATCATGTTGTGTTGTTCTCATATCTAAAATATCTAGAAGATCATGGTTTACAGCGATGTTATGAATAATTCTCTTTTTTATTAGAAAATGCCCTATTCAAAGTGCTGCACTACGAAATTACTGAATGTTTGGATTACTGAATCGTTGAAATAAGGCAATGATATCGACATTAAATATTTTATAGATGAAGTTCTCCATTTTATGAAATATGCTAAGGATCAAAACGTTCAGATCTTGTAGATAAGTATAAAGTATTAATTGATGAACTGGACTCTACATTTCTTAATGTAGAAATTATTTACGTTATTAATTTAGTCAATATATAGAAAATAAATCAATTCTAAGATGAGATAAAAGAAATAATAAGATATGGTGGAATTAGTAACCAAACAATAAAATACATAATGGAAGAAATCACTGTCAAGATAGTGAAGATCACAAATAAAGCAATAGATATTAGAATACACACAAATATTAAAGCAGACCATAATTACTTCCATACGCAAGAGTAACTCCGAAAGAGATCCCGTAAATCATAGACCAATTTCTGTCATGTCAGTGTTCGCAAGGTATGGTAACCTCAGGAGGGAGTTCTCGCACCGGTGTTGTATGGCATATACATGAGAGATATAGAAGAGATAAGTTTCAGAGGCAGCAAATATATATAGATACAAATACATACTCTACAGAGGAAAGAAAAAACAACAAGAAGATATAGCAGCCGACATGGCAAAACTGGAGAAGTTCCATGTTTACCTCCAGGATAAACTATGGTATGGCAGTATGGGGAAATACTACTAAATATAATAAGAATACGCTACAGAAACAGCAAAACAAATTATAAAGAATTATGTTTGGGAAAAAAATCAACACGTTCAAGGAGTAGAGACAGAATTGAAATGCAAACGAATATAGTATTACATAAAATAATAAACAAATTAACAAATACGAACATAATAATAGAAAGAAATAAAGATACAAATTAGTACAAAAAAAGAGGAAGGAACGACGTAAGACCAGAGGAAAATACGACGACCATACTAAACGAGAGTATTCCGATAAGGGAAGTAAGGGAATACAATAAATTACCAGACAACATAAAAAAGAGAAGAATATGGAAAGTTTAAGAAGAAAATTAAAGAATTGTATAAAAATGGAACAAATTTATGAATTTCTTCTATTCTCACTTGCTCACTTGCAATACTAGCCTATGGAATATCTATGGACTGCAGCAGAAGAGCATGAACTGTTAATTATGTAGATGTAAATAAGATAAATATTTTAAAAAAATCAAAATTAAGATATTCAAAAAATAATAATGTAACTATATGAGTCAACTTAAGATATTGATTTACTTACGGATTACTATCCATTGGGCTGTCACTGTTCAGTTTTCCACCGTATAACTACGCACGCATGTTTACTATGCTAAAGATATTAATACTAATAAAAGATATATTTACACTCTATACCTAGAAATACATCATCCTTAATGAACAATTCTGATTTCGATCGTACTCAGTCTATCAGATCCGACGACTAATCAACGATATTACGAATGCCATAATTAAAAACAAGGTCACAGCGATGGTATTACTCGTTCTAGAAAAAGTCTTCGATTATGTTTGTATTAACGGATTTATTACAAATTAATTGCCTCAAATTTGCAAAAGCAGAGTACCACGAAGAGCAATACTAGATATATACATACCGATGTGCCGTATTTGTCCATTTCTGTTCTCGTGGCACATACAAAGATATGTGGCCGTTGCATGTGGTCATTTACAGTTATTCCGCAGTTTTACATTAAAGAAGGTTTTTGATGAGATGTCAACAACAAGTTGATCATTATGTGGGAAAATGTCGTAAATAATGATAGTTTATTATAGATAGTTATTCTTCAATCAATTTTGTAAGAAAAAAGGCGTTAATTTACTACACAATCTAATATATTTCTATTTAGCTATATTTTCGTTGATCCAGTCCAAGAAAGAAAAAACTCTGGTGTTTACGTCAGGCAAGCCAATAGCACATGGTGGTGACCAAGAGACGATACCGATTTGCTTGCCGTTTGAAACTAATGGTCCTCCAGAGTCGAATTTGCAGGCACCCTCTCCTCTCTTCGTGAAGGTGCACAACTCGCTCTCGATTAATGGAATTGGAAATAAACGTCGTCTGCATTCTTTGATGGAAATCGTCTTCAGGTTGATATAACGCAAGTTGTCGCTTATGTTTCCTGGAAAAGATGTCATACCCCAGCCGCTCAATACGCAATCTTCACCACCATCGATGTTTACAGATGCCAATTCAATAGGTTGCACTTTTTTGTTAAATTTAATGGGACTTGTCAATTTTATAAGTCCAACATCGTTTCCAATTATTGGTATGTGGTTCTCGTTGTATATGACCTTAGAAACTTCGTAGCTATCACCTCCGGTACTCAATTTGTTGGATCCGGCTATGATAAGCATGGCCGATATATTAACATTTTTAACGCAGTGAGCAGCCGTCAGTATCCAGTTGTCATTGATAATAGAACCGGCACAACCATGCTGACCCTTATAATTCAAAGAAATCAGGTAGGGGAAAGCACCTTCCTCGGCTTCCTCGCCGCCGACGATCCTCCAATCCAAATCGACGGAGTTAGCTATTTATGTGCATTTTAATTCAATAACTAATAAGTTGAGAAAATAATTATTCTTACCAAAACCACTAACTAGAGTGGAAAGAATAAACATTAACTTGATCATATTGTTTGATAAATCCACATCACCTTGCAGCTTTATATACATAAAATGTAATGAAAGTTTTAAAAAAATAGATTAGATATTATTTATATATTCTTTTCTCACTCTTGATAATATTTTTTCATGAACAAGTGTTTATGATCTATATAATCGTGATTGCAGCAAGACTCATTAAAATTTTTGTATTTATAACGCAGTTTTTATATGAAGTATGAACCTTAAATACCAACCTTATTAAGAATGTTATGATCTCTGATTTAAGATGTTTATAATGATTGCAGGATGGACAAGTACAATTTTTAATAATATCATGAAAAATATGGTATTTTAACATGCAATTCATTAAATAAATTGGAATATGTATACAAAATCAACCTTTCCCATAAGAAGTGTTACAAAAATGATGAATCGTCGTACAAAAAACTCCTCTTGGTTATGGTATATTAATAGGGTTTTAAAATAATTTAAACACTTAGCATGTAACATATTATTTAAATCAAATGTTTATGTTATTATATTTATAGCAACAACAGCTACAATATAATAAACTCAATATAATAGTAATAAAGTAATACAAAGAAAAGAAAAATATAATATGATGTTATAGCTGCAAAGGGCTATAGGCCATAGGTCTTTCCGCCCTAAAATCAAAACAAACTCTTTATTACTAAAATGAACACAGGAACAAAAAAAATGTTCCATTAATAAGAGTTCTAGGTTTTTATTTTCCATCTACTATTTTTTACTAGGAAGTTGCTGAACTTTTGTTATCTGTGTTCCAAAGTGTGAGGTTGTAAAATTTTATAATCTTTTTTTGTATATATTATATATTGAATTAATTGGTATACCGAGCAAAATTCGTTTTGTCCGAACATATTCCAAGTCCAAACGTATTCTAAAACAGGCGTATACCGTGGTACCACTGTCAAATCTCGATTATTTTTCTGATATATTCATTTTTAGTTTTAGAACACCTGGAAGTTAATATTAGGAGTAGAGATTCCAAACGAAATTGGTTTCGATAGTTTCATTTATTGCATGTGAACTCTTACATTTGTTTATATAAAAAAATGTATCGATTAGGAAGTAAAAAGTTGATCATTTTGTATTTCTAAATAAAGTATAAATATCATGTATATTTATTATTTGTAATAAATAATCATGACCAATCGCATCTATACATTACTTGAACTGAATGTACATCAGATTTTTTTTGTAAAATTCTTAAATAGTAATTTTGCAATTAACCAAGGCAACCAGAAATTATCCCTACTTGACAAATTCTGATAAGAAGGCGGTGAGTTCAAAACTAAGACTAAATAGAAAATGAATATGCTAAAAGTTACATGCAATATTTATACCAGGGAGAAACAGTCTTATGGTTTTTTTTTTGTATCTGGCTGTGGAGGCGTATAGTTATTCACCAAATAATTATAAATTTCCAAATAATATAAAAGATAAGTTACTAGAGCTCCTTGTTACTACACGATATTGCATACTGAATAACATCAAAAGATAAGTCACTAATTTCAATAATATTTATACATGTATACAATATTTAAGCTTTAAACTTAAAAATATGTTGAAATGATATAGTCTGGCTGACATATGGGAAGAAAAGTGGATTGTAAAGAATATATTGTGGTTATGTAACATTGTTTTGGTAAATAGTTACCTGGTTTTTCACTTGGAACGCCACATGATTTCCAGAATTGCCATGATACGCCAGTACATACGTGGTATATATATATTATTCAAAATATTGTTTAGAACTAGTTTATAATATTATACAGGATACACTATCAACTGTCCTGAAAAAAAATGAGTTTGTCAGGCCCTGCAAAGTGGAGAGCGAAGAGCTGAGTTGCATAAGGTTACATACTTCCACTATTAAATAGCTGTCAAGAGGAAGATGAACAAAAACTGATATGTATATGTTTATTTTTTACAGTTGGTCTCATTACGTTATAAGCAGTTAGAAGTTACAACTTCACCTGTAACGTTTGGTTTCGCCAGTCTCCGCAATAATGCTGATTGACAATAAATTTGGCGCGATTTTGTACTTTATCTCATCGCGTTTTTAATTTCTTGGATTGAAGCTTTTTTGTATCACTATTCCGTTATAAATAATTGGAAAAATAATGGCCAATTCACAGAGACACTTTGTCATTAAAAGAGGTAAATATATATATTTAATAACATTACTTCATTTATTTACTATTAATGTTTAAATAAATTTAGATGGACGCCAACATGATGTTTATTTGGATAAAATTACATCCAGACTGGTCAAGCTATGTCATGGATTAAACACAGAATATGTTGATCCTCTGACAATTACACTGAATGTTATTAAAGGTTTATATGCTGGTGTAACAACACTTGAACTAGACACAATTGCTGCAGAGACTGCAGCATTCATGTCCTCTAAACATCCAGATTATGGTATTTTGGCTGCTCGCATTGCAATTTCAAGTTTACATAAAGAAACAAAGGAACAATTTAGTGGTATGTTGAATTATTCAGTAACTATTAACTTGTAATATGTACAAAATGTTGATATTAAATTGCAGATGTCACAAGTGATTTGTACAATGCTTTTGATATAGAAACAGGCAGACCAACTCCTTTAGTAT
The DNA here is from genome assembly GCA_018845635.1 of Nicrophorus orbicollis. Taxonomy (NCBI): domain Eukaryota; kingdom Metazoa; phylum Arthropoda; class Insecta; order Coleoptera; family Silphidae; genus Nicrophorus; species Nicrophorus orbicollis. The sequence goes on from JAFMTC010000205.1 coordinate 14,781, forward strand.
CGCAATTGCATTATGATATTGTAATGAAGAATGCAGATACTTTGAATTCCTGTATTATATATGATCGTGATTTTTCATATAATTACTTTGGTTTTAAGACTTTGGCAGAATCATATTTGATGAAGATTAACAACAGAATTGTTGAGAGACCTCAGCATATGTTGATGAGAGTTGCTGTGGGTATACATGGAGAAGACATTAAGTCTGCAATAGAGACTTACCATTACATGTCTGAGAAGTATTTCATCCATGCCAGTTCAACATTATTCTTTGCAGGCACTCCTAAGCCACAGTTGAGCTCTAG
>JAFMTC010000205.1:18292-29669 GCA_018845635.1 Nicrophorus orbicollis
TTAGACGCACCGAAGTACTAACTGAGCTGGAACACGGGAAGGACTTGGCAGGATAGGTGAGAAAGCTCCGAGACTGGGGTGTGGACCAGAAAATTCATCTCTAATATCGCGGATTGGCAGAAAAAGAACGTAGAGCTACCTCACCGGGCGGTGCAATTGATTACTGGACATGGCAAATTCGGATATTTCCGAAAGCGGTTCAAACTAACGGAATCGTCGGATTGTGGCTGTGGCGAAGAAGAGGACACCGTCCAACACTGCTGGTTTCGTTGTCCCTTGTACGTTGCCTGATCTTAAATTTTGAACTTTAATCCTTATACTTGGCAGACCCCTCACCGGCTGGTGTGGTTTTTCTAGGCATCTCCAGGCCGTATAATCTCTTTGTCCACCACATCCAGTTCGGTGCCAAAGCGGAGGAGCCGTTCTCAGTCCTATGCCCCCACCGCATTTGTAATTGGTTTCTTGTATTCTACTGTTGGGTCTTCAAATGTCTCATATCTGTTGCATGAGACATGAGCAGGACCCGGTGGCTTGCTGGGTATTGCATAATATCTATTGTGGTCGTAACGGATACCTTCTTCCATGATTTTTCGTAGTTTTCTGCCCTTCTCTTTATCACTCTTATCATATCACTAGGTATACCCGTAGCCTTTGCCATGATTCTTCTACAGAATCTGTGTTGAATTCCTCTTGTTGTTAGTGCATTATTGCAAGGTATGATTGTTGTTGTTTCTGTTTCGTCTGTGTGGTTCATCGTCCCACCCCACGTGAAAAAGTATTTATAATTAATTCTTCTAATCCATTTTTTCTATTTCTATTTATTTTCATTAAGAATTCTGTTTTTATGTTTAATATTTTGTCGTTTTCATTTTCTTCGTATTTATTATATTCTTTTATTCATTTCATTCTGGTAGTACCCCCTGTTGCTGTCATATAATAAATATTCTTGTAATATATTTTTAATTATTTTTTTTATATAGTTTGCTTTTGCTTGATTGTAATTTTGTTTATTTTGTGTATATTTTTGTTGATTTTGTAGTTGATTTTGATGTTGTCAATTGTTGTTGAGGTTGATTATGTTGTTCTTGTTGTTTTTGTTGCTGGATTTGTTGTGTTTAATGTTGAGGTATATCTTGTTCATTTTTATTTTTGTAGCTGTTTTTGTTTTTTGCATTTGTCTAATTAACAGTTCCATCAAATTTGTTTTTCTTTTATTTTCTTCCCATTCTTTTATTAGCTGCACGAGGTTCATCCGTCCTCCGCTACTCGAGCCCGCCTCAGCATTATCTGTGACATTTTGTCGTGTATTTGTTTTTTTTTGTTGCTTTAACTTGTGCAGTTGATTAGATTTATTTTCTCTTATCGCCAGGTACGATGAATTCTTCATCGTCCGACAATGTCTCCACTCTCGGCATTTTCACTGTTATCCGCCAGCAGTGAACACTTCACTACCAGCGTTAATGTATTCTCTATTCTATAATAAGGTTTTCTTAACTCTATATTATTAACTATCCTTACTAGCACTACTTTTTTTAGATTTTATTCAGAGCACAATATTTCGCATGCTCACGTGTTCAGTGTTCAATCCAAACTCCAAACATTTTATAGAAAGAATCAATTTTGTATATGAATATATCTTTTCTAAAAAGCAAGTATATATTTTTTTTATAATTTTGATTGAAATAAAATGTGTTTCACAAACATTGACATGAATTATATGATTCATTTGTCAACTAATTTGGTTTATATTGGTTTGCTATAAACCAATCAACTTTTTTTTAGATTTTTTTTTGTATAACGTCTGTTTTTATTTACAATCTATTTTATAACAAAACATTCAGTAAATGGTTTAACGGTTAACAAATGACAAATTAATATTGAATAACCGCCCGGTTTTCCCTTAATTGCTAGTTAGATGTTAAATATTATTGGAAGATCCAGTAAATTACATCGCTTCAGTCGATGAATTGTTAAGCTATTATCTAGAATATTGATAGCTAACTCATTTGGATCTTTCTCTAGCCTATTTTGGTATCAGCTACTATATTTCATAATGGCTTCCTCCACTGTTTCTATTTGAAGATCCTCGTGTATTCTCCTGTTTGTAATGTATCATGGAGCTCCTATGATTCTTCTTAGGTTTTTCGACTGGAATCTTTGTATAATAGCTATATTAGATTTGCTAGTGCTTCCCCACAGCTGTATTCCATAGGTCCAGACTGGTTTTAAGATTACCTTATAAATCAACAGCTTGTTTTCTTTTGAAATTTGTGAGTCTTCTCGTAGTAGCCAGTACAGCTTCCTGAACTTGATTTCAAGCTTTTCTCTTTTTGCTTGGATGTGAGCATTCCAGGTCAATCTTCTGTCCAGATGCATACCCACATATTTAACTTTATTAGCTGTTGGTATAATTTTCCCGTTATACTCACTGATGGGCAGTTGTCTTTTCTCATGGTGAAGGTAATATGCACTGATTTTGATTCGTTGACCTTCATTCTCCATTTTTTAAGCAATTCCTGTACTAAGTTCAAAGAATATTGCAGGTGATATGATGCACGTGCTGCATCTGCATACGATGATAACATTGCAGTATCATCAGCAACTGTTGCAACAGTTGTTTTATCGGTTAGTGGCATATCTGCAGTGTATAATATATACAGAATTGTACGATTCACTTTTGAAAACCTTTCATCTTCGAAATCCATATTTTGAAACATTTGCATACCTACGTTAATTTTGGTGAACGCTGCAGCAAGCAAGTTTAAATTTCTGAACCCCAAAAGAATATTTTTCAATAGCATTTTCCTAGAATAATGTAAACTTGTCATTTCTCATTAACGAGGTGGGTTATTCCAAAACTTTCATTTTTGGAAAAGATGCCGACAAAGAGGTGAAATTTAGAATGTAGGTATATGTAGGTACTAGTCATAAAAATAGGTATACCTCCAACGTCGAAAGAAAAATCGAACAACAATTGCAGGTTTTTAACGTCGAAAGTGACAATAATAAAATTTTATTTTGTTCATAAGTACGCTGTATTATTGAAACAACGAGGATTTCTTCATATAATTAGAAAGTTTTTCAACTTCATAAATATTTATTCAACAAACTTCAACAAATATTATTTCTTAAAATGCTTATAATTGATTACAATTAAGAACGAAGCCTACATGGATACTGCTAACGTCACCTAAAAATTGAATAATTTGTTGAAGAAATCTTCTTCTTTATTTAAATATACTTACATCATAAACTTTTTTCAATCCAGTTTACTTATACATTGCAACACACCAAGGGTATTTTCTCGACGAATCCACAGGGTTTTGTAAATATACCTCTTTTTATACCTAAGAGTGCTTCTGGACATTTATTTATGTCGATGCAGTGTAGACTTCTGTAAGTGTTATCGCACGCCGCTTTCTCCTCTATTAATGTAAATTATTTTGTATTCATAAGATAATTAAATACAATTTTGATTATTATATTTTACCTTTGAAGTGAATTTGCGAATTGCACAACGCAAAGAGCAGCACAAGGACACCTAACGTTCTGCACAAAGACATTTTCGAGATTGAATACTTGTACAAACAAAAGTGGCGCCTGGGAACCAGTTGTGTAAATTGCTGAAGCCATTAGGACCTTACCCTTTTAGATTCCTCTCTTTCTCTTACAAGCAATTAAAATCTATTTCTACAAAACCATTTTCTTCAAATTAATGATACTTTTAGACGAGTTGTTTTATGGTGGGATAAGATTGGTGGGACATATATTTGAATATTTAAATTTAATGAATTAGTAAAGACATTTATAAATGGTTAAAATTAAAAAAATATCACCAAATCATTATTTTCTGCTAGTTCTTACTTGCTTGATGCAGGAATTAACCACGTTAATAATTTATTAAGAAAATATTTTTTATTAAGTTTTAAGTCAGTAGTATATACGTGACCGTCTGCTCCAATCTATATTGGATTAGATTTATTTAGTATTAGTTTATGTTTTTCTCAAATGTTACTTGCTTGAATTATAGTGCTACCAAATGAAATTACTAAAGCCCGCTGGTACGACTTTATATAGCTTTCTAGTTAAGATTAATATAGTACTGAAAATGGAATTTGCATTCAATTAACCTATTCCGAGTTAGAAAAAAAAAAACGATTCTCGCTTCATTTTTTTTAACTATGTTTATATATTTTTCTGTAAATAATATACATATTTTTTTTGGGTGTGGAACGCATTATCATATTTTATGTTAGTTATATAAGGGAAAATACGAGTACAAATCCGCAAATTTTGGAACGGATTATGCTCGTTAAGCGAGGTTCCTCTGTATATTTACTGACCAATAAATATTATTATAATAATAATATAATATATTTTTTTATTAATAATTAAAAAAATCTAAATAAACATAATAAATAAAATACATAATTCTTGATAATTAAAGAAGAAGAAAAACATGATTTCAAATAAATTCAAATGTAATGTAAAGCTGGCCAAAGGGCCATAGACCATTGGTCTATTATTATAATTATACTCGAGTTAGTCCAAATTATTTCCTGAAGTATATGTTATCCAGTTAAAAGTAGACAGGTGTAAAAATGAGCATCGCCTATTTGGTGCGTTATTTGCTTCTAAGCGCAATTACGAAAATCGACATGTAATAAAAAATTGCACTAAACAATGAACTTATAAAAAGGAATACAAATTTATATTACATTAATTACATTTCTGAACGATTTTGCAATATTTTAATATATATATGTGTGTGTGTGTGTTTACATTCTATTTTCATTTCAATAGTTAAGATAAATCATTTTTTCATAGATTCCCTATTCATTTTACTTGCTTACAAAACATTATTTTCTTGTAACCCTTGAAATATATTATTAATAGATTTCCAAGCAATAGTATCTAATCTTTACTATTTTTTCTCATTCTCTCTAAATTTTCGTTATATAAAGCTGTAGCCTGATGTAGCTGTATCTACAAATATCATCATGATCAAGTTTGTGTTTTTGGTTGCTACTCTCGGCTGTGCCTTCGGTAAGACTACCTACTTTTCTTGTTTATTTTGTTGAGAATTAATGAAATTTGACGCTATAACAGCCGCCTCTGCCGATTTGGATTGGAGGATCGTCGGTGGTGAGAAAGCCGATGATGGTGCTTTCCCATACCAGATCTCCTTGAGGAGTTACGGAAGCCACTCTTGCGGTGGATCCATCATCAATGAGAACTGGGTTTTGACTGCTGCTCACTGTGTCCAAGGGGCATCCGCTTCCTCCATGTCTGTGGTCGTCGGATCCAACAAATTGAATGCCGGTGGTGAATCTTACAAAGTCGCCAAGGCCATCTACCACGAGAACTACGATCAATTCCAGATCAAGAACGACGTCGCCGTTTTGAAATTGGCCAGCCCAATCAAATTCAACGAGAAGGTTCAACCCATCGATTTGGCTGATGATAGCATTGCCGGAGGTGAAGATTGCGTTTTGAGCGGCTGGGGCAGAACTTCCTATCCTGGAAGCGCTCCCAACGACTTGCAATTCATCCACTTGAAGACTGTTTCCGTTGACGATTGCAAGGAACGTCAACGTCCAAACCCAGTCTACGACTCCCAGGTGTGCACCTTCACCAAGAGGGGAGAGGGCGCTTGCCACGGCGACTCTGGTGGTCCATTGGTCGCTGGTGGAAAGCAAATTGGTATCGTCTCTTGGGGACGTCCATGTGCTGTCGGCTACCCAGATGTCTTCACCAGGGTCTACTCTTTCTTGGATTGGATCAACAAGAACATCTCTAACTAAAGACATTTCTTCAATAAATAATAATTTTCTTCTGCATTTATTTTTCTCTCTCTCTCTCTGTCCTTTCTAATATATATATATATATATTTATAATAATAAATTTTAAACCGAACAAAAAGACCTATGGTCTGTAGCCCTTTACAGCAAATGCAATAATTATATTTTCTTTGTATTTCTTTATATTCAGTACTTATTTTTATTGTGGTTATTGTTGCAATAACAAATTATTATTATAAAACTTCTATCAAATCAAAGTATCGTAAATATTATTTTTATTACTTATTTTTATTGCAACAGTGAACAAAATATTTCAACATTCATATATAATTATAAGAAAAAAATAAGGTCTTTCTGCCTATCATAAATATTATTTCACATTATCAATACTTAACAGAAATTCAAATTATTCCAATGAAATATAAAGATTATAGTATTTGTGAATCAAAACATGTAATCCACTTCAATTTTTTTTATAAGTTTGTGTTTTAGCTAATCTGATATACCATTATTTTTTTTACGATAATAATATTACCAAATCAGAAAAAATATTATTCATATAAAAATTCACAACATTGAAAAATGCATAATGAATATAGTAAACTAAAGCTTTTAATAATTGAAAACAAGTATGAGAAGGGAATTTGGTAAATAAAATTCCATTAGCGAAAAATTGAGCTTGGACAAACATAGTAACACAATTAAAAGTAAAAACGCATCATTAATAGGAGCAATAAAAAGTATAGCAAGGTAAATATACCATAGTGTGTTTACATCTGTTAAGTTTATGGTCTTGAGGTATGGGGAAACACTACAAAGATAACAAAATAAATTAGGACGAATTTTATTTAAGGACAAATTAGAAGTTTATCTACCGGGCGTAGAGACACTGAGGAAAGTGCAAAGGTCAGTATACATACACAGAATTACCCAAGAGAAAATAAAGACACAACTGGATCTACATGCAAGCAGTATTATTCACACAAACAACACAAGGAACAGACATAACTTGAGAATGGTAAAGAACAGAACCAACATCCTAAATAGGACCATAGTGGTACAAGGTATTAGCGGATATAAAAGTATTCCAGAAAATATTCGAATGGAATTGAAAATTAAAAAATCAAACAAAAATTATATGAGCATTTGAGAAATGAAAAATGAGTCAACATAGTTCGCTCCCAATACCAGTCCCTAGGATTGCCCAAAAGGACCGAAGAAGAGGAACATCAAATAAATTGTAATAAAATAAAAATGTAAATAAGTTTTTAGAAATATATAAATTTAAAAAAAAAACAATGTTTATACCGGTCGATATTTGATTCGACCAGTTTTTAAATTTTAACTTTAACTAATTTTAATTGATTTTTTTTCGATTTTTATCATTCTAACCGATACTGAATTTTTATCAAATAAAAAGCTGTGAGTTATTATTCGGTGAGCAGCTCAATACTCTTAAGATGCTGATCTTGCGCTTCCCACAGGAATAGTTAATCTAAGTCCGTGTTGGAATTTATCTACTCTGCATCTTGTTGATATTTGTTATCTGTTGGTGCATATGTGAAATGTTTATCAAATTAGAAATTCCGGTACAGTTTAAGTATAATTATAATGGTTGAACACAATATTGTATACGTTTATGAAAATTAGACCATTTGGCAGCATCGGTTGCTTGTTAACAGAATTAGATAAGTTCAATGAAAAATGTGAAACCAAATACCTTTACGTCAATAATCTTATTTACTTTTACAAAAATATCGTCAGTTTCAAGTACGTCTGTTCAAATTACTGATCGATCAAGATTGATTTGTATATATCTTTATAATGTTATTATTATTATGAGAATGCGCTTTTATTTATAGACTAAATTTATTAACACGGAATACAGTCTGATATAGATGATTTTTTTTTATCTAATCAAATCAATCAAATTTATTTTCAGCACTTTTTTGCGTATATAAGGAAGTTAGTCCTGCAGTATCGGTACAGAAACCAAAATGTTCAAACTTGCAGTTTTGGTAGCAGCAGTATCGTGCGTCTTCGGTAAGAAATTTCTTGTAAATGTATTAACAATTTCTAAATATTTTCTTATTATTGATTAGCCGCTCCATCCTCCGACATGAGTTGGAGAATTGTCGGTGGAAACAAAGCTCCGGATGGTAGTTTCCCATATCAAATTTCGTTGCGTGGTCTCTTCGATAGCCACTCATGCGGCGGTTCCATCATCAACGAAAACTGGATCCTCACTGCCGCTCATTGCGTCGAAGGTTCCTTGGCTGCAACACTCACCGTTGTCGTTGGCAGCAACAAACTGAACTCAGGTGGTGTTAAATACAAGGTTTCCAAGGTAATCTACCACGAAAACTACGACGGCTATTTGATAAAGAACGACGTTGCTGTTCTTAAATTGGCCAAACCCCTCGAGTTCAACAGCGACGTCCAACCAATCCCATTAGCTGATAGCAACATCGGTGGTGATGCTGACTGCGTTTTGAGCGGCTGGGGAACCACCTCTTACCCAGGAAGCGTACCGAACGATCTACAATACATCAATCTGAAGACATTAACCGTTGAAGACTGCCAACAACGCCAAGCACCAAACGAAGTTTTCGATTCTCAAGTATGCACTTTGACTCAAAAGGGAGAAGGCGCCTGCCACGGTGACTCCGGTGGTCCATTGGTCGCTGGTGGAAAACAAATTGGTATCGTCTCTTGGGGACGTCCATGCGGCATTGGCTACCCAGATGTCTTCACAAGGGTCTCCTCCTTCCGCGAATGGATCAACAAGAATATTAATGAATAATTTAATTCATTGCAACGCATTGACAATCTGATATCACAATAAATTTCTTAATAGCAAATGAACATATTTCTTAATTCTCGTTCTTCATTAAATTATATATTGATCACAAGTTTCTCCTTTAAGATTTTAATAGTAACTAGACATGTCAAATGGCCGAAATAGAACAAAAAGTAAATTGCATTATTAAAAAATTAGAATATAATCAATATTCTAATTTAGCAAAATTAATAATTATTTTCTTGGTTTCGGATCGACCGCATGAATAAAAAAATGATGGATGAAAATTGTTATATTTTTATTTTGTATAATCATATTTTTTATTTGAATGGTATTTTCTTTTCAAACATAAAATTCTTCACATGTACTTATATACTTGAGATTCACCTTCACTGAAATCACCACTGATTGCGTTTAATCCCAATAAATCCCATTTAACTTTCCATTGAAAACAAAATAAAATTATAGATTTATTTGCTGAAATTAAAGGAAAATTAATTTCAATTGACTAGTCATGATGATAGGACATGTATTCGATAGGCTGGTATTATATGTGAGCTACTTCTTCTAGTTATAAATTTATTTATTTTCCATATTCCTCTTGTTTTGTATTGATATGTATATTATCGTTTCTTTCTATTCTGATGTCCGACTTTGTTAATTTGTTTATTATTTTATGTAATATTCGTTTACAATAATAAATTACAAAATATGCTTGGTAACAAGAATAAATAATTTAATAAAAAATAACTGCAACAAAGGGCTATAAGACGTTCTGCCCGGTGTTATATTATTATTAAGTGTTATTATTTAGATAATAAATCATGTTCCTTTCTTAATTTGACAACTAAAGATTCTATAATTCTTTTTTATTTATTGCATCCTAGGCATCAAAATATTCGATACAAGAGACATATATTAAAAATTCGATTTTTAAAATGTATTTTATGATAAAATAAAGTAAAATTTCTTGTAAAATCTTAAGAAAAACAAATTAAATTTTAAATCGGATTTCTTGCATTTTTTTGAATAATCTAGGTTTATTATTGAAAGGACTCAATTCCTTTGCTTCCCCCTGCTTCTAACTGCATTAATGTTTGTAATAATAAAATACCTTCATAAAAGGAGCATGTATACAACCAACTATTTTATTACTATTATAATAAATCATTGTATATATCTGCCATATTAAGTAGAACAGGAATTACAAGAATAGTTTTGCAACTAACAATAATAATTATTACTACTTAAATATATTATTTAAATTTGTTCTATTAACTTGAAATTTTGGTGTTGCTTCTCTGGTAGAACATTGAAATACTTTTTATAGAATTCAGTACCCATTCTATGTCCATGACATCTATCCACCCATGTGTGGGACCACTTTGGATTAGCCTTTTCACAAGAAACTACTACTTTACCAGGTACCATTGCAAACAAAGTTCCATTTCTTCCAATTCCAACCTAAAATATATGAAACATTTATCTATAAAATGTTCAATCTTTATATAAATATTAATAAATGCTTCATTTACATTGAGTCCAGGATGAAAACGAAGTGTCCTTTGCAATACTAAAATTGTACCTTCTGTAACTACATGTCCATCTTGTCTTTTCCAGCCTCTGTGTTTTGCCCTAATTTTAGTGCTAGTGTTTTTGGTACTTCCACCAGTTTTCTTGCTGGCGTTACGATAAACATCTATAAATTTGATATAATTATGTCACCGATATGTGAAAACGTTTCATTTAACAATTTTACTTACTTTCCAATATTTTTTGAGGATTTAATATTTGTTTTATACTGGATAAAATAGAATTCATGATTAAATTTATATGTTTCAATAAATATTTTTGGTTATGAGTGTTTGTTAGATATATCTATATTCCGGACCACTCATACGCCGGGACACCAATAGATGGCGCTCCAATGAAGGCTATACTACCAGCAAGACGCATCACCAAAAGCACCGAAACCTAAGACAAGACTTAAAGCAGATCCAAGCAACAGATGTGGCTGGATGTGGAAGTTTACTCCCCTGGTTCACATTGAAACAATAGCTGACAATCATGGCTTGCAGAAAATCCCCTGTTAGGAATATCTATACTGGGGATCACTCATACGCTGGGACACCGACAGATGGCGCTCCGAGGACAAGCTATGCTACCAACATGACACGCATCTCTGAAACCTAGGAGAAGACTTAAAGCAAATCCAAGCGACAGATGTGGCTTGCACACCGAGTATAACACATCTATAGCGCGCTCTGCCAACTATATGATATATAATAATATAAAGTTCATAAGTGTGTTGTATTATTTTCGACATCTTGACCACCATTCCTAACATTAGAAGTGGGATAAAACTTCGCTCCACAAGTTTTTCGAATAATAGTTTAAAAATGACGGAAAATTTTTCGCCTGGGATGTCGACTTCTTCGAGGACCGAAAGTTTGCTGTCCCAACTTGTGGATATTGCCCGAAAAGGACGTCAAAGGAGTTTTGATGATCCAATAATATTGCCTACTTTTGACCCGTCCATTGATAGACCACAGAACTGGATTGATTCGATTGAGAGGATTTCAAGGAGACAAGGATGGAATGAGGACACTTTGACGGTGTAAAGAAATGAATGGTAATTATTATCTGTTATAATAAATACATTGTCAGAGTTTTGCATACAAATGAACAATAACACAAAAACAAACTTGCATTGAATTTATAAATAGAATTTGTTACATAAATATTATTTTTGATTTGTAATGTATAAAATGGATGG
>JAFMTC010000205.1:30851-43263 GCA_018845635.1 Nicrophorus orbicollis
GAACATGACCCGTTCATAAACATGAGTGTGTTTCAACAGCCCTTAATTGCTTACCTCCTCCGAAAAACCTTGAACTTAAAATCCTCAATTTAGCACGTGCACGAGCGCACGCAACAAACCCATTTCAGTTGCTGCAGTTTGCTGAATATTCATTTCACGATTTTTATTAGCCCATTCAGCATCAAAGGGCTATCGACCATAACCATCCTAAACTCTCTCTACTAAACAACAAAAAAATAAATGATGCCATGAATCATCCTTTTCAACATTGATTTATGCTAAGACCTTCTTTTATTTATGCATTTCTTCTTTTCTATTGCAGCATTTTTTCTGAATTCTTTCAAACACTTTTTACTTACACCTGGTCCCCCATACTAATTCAACACATAAAGGAAATGCCGCATGATTTGGGGCACGTAAATCTGTGCAGCAAGTTTATATAATATTTCTAGATCTTTCGGAAAGATTATCTACTTGACCTACTCAAGTTTTTCATTTCTACGAAGCACATCCTAAGGTCAATGGTCATACAATGAACACTTTCATTATATGTTATTCATTAAAATAGTTTAATTAGTTGCATATCGTTCTTGGATTTAATGCTAAATAAAAAACATTGAAACTAAACTTGCCTTGAAATTTTTGCTTTTGTTTTCTTTTAAATCTATTGAATTTGATCACGCTCTGTTCCATTTATAACCACTAATAATAATAATTGAAATTAAATATTTCTTTAATGAAATTAAAGATCTTATAAAATCAAAAAATCTTGTGAAATGAAGATTTAAACTATTTTATTTTAAATATTTGAAAATCAAGCTAAAAACGTATTTTATATATATATATATGAATAATACTGAAGATGTATATATTAAGTGTGTTTACTATTGCGTTTAGAAGCTTTAAGTCATTAAATTCGTTAAAAATAGAATAACCATAGAGTATTCATGTCTGGAGAATGTCATGGGAGAGATATGGGGTAACATACTGTTTTCTTTATAGTCCACTCACTTCAAATGTATTAAACTCATTAATGTATTATGTAATTGTATACTGGATGGTTTCCATGTGTAAACTCATAGTTCAATTATTTATTATGGAGATAATTAAGTTACAAAAGTGACACAATAATAGTATTAAAAGCTGTTTTTTCGATATTCAATTGTTTAATTAAAAAACACAATGTATTTTGTAAAGCGCTTAACTTAAATAACATTTGGAGACTACAGAAGTTATTCAAGATTTAAGTAAATCTATGTAAAGCTTTATTAATAGTGTAATTTGTTAAGATTTGAAGGTGATACAATACATACAAAGTATTACTAATTCTAAATGTTATATAACAATGCTCCACAGGGATTCCCGGATTGTTAGAAACCGGATTAATGGAGGTATTTTAAACCGCACAAAAAGAGACTTGATTATATAAAAAACAAATAAAAATAATAGAGCATTTACGTATACAAAAGTATTTTTGTGCATTATTTTTTTAGATTTAGAGTTTCTTCAAATTTCAGTTGTAAAATGTTCAATATCTCACGTAGCATATTTCAAATAGACGCTATCATGTTACATAACAGATGGTGTCAATTAGACGCAACCCAAATTAATAGCACGATTCTTAGAATATTATCGTGTTAAATTCGGATGCAAATTTAAGTCGATTTTACTATGAAAAAATGTGCGTCAACTGATCAGAATTCAGTATACAAATAAGAACATGTTTATGGTTTTACTATTGATTTAAAACCAATAATCATTGGTTATCTAAGTCGATCTTAGTTAATTCTGGCGTTTTGCAGGAATAGATTATTACGTTGATTTTGCCTGAAATAAAGCCATTTGTTATATCTAATTGTAGTTATATCAAGTTACATACCAAGTTTTCAAGTACCAAATAAATAATAATATAAGTAAATTCATCGCCAAAGTTGTGTATATTACCATTAGTAATTTAAAATATAAGATCTTTTTCATTTCTGTTTTGGAGTTGGTACCTAGAAAATTTAGTAACTGAAATAAATAATTATAATCTTAGGAATTATATTTAATTTGAAATGGTCTAGTTTCCAAAACTATATTGTAAATAGTTCAGAAAACAAATCCTTATATAACTAGAGATTAGCATTTTCTAGCGTTCTAGGAAAATTCTAATCTTTAGTTAGATTAGAATTATCATTTCGGTCGTCAACTCTTTGCCACAAATTAAGATCCCTAAAAAATGGTAACAAAAGAATAATTGTATAGTATTTTGTATTGTATATCATTGTATTGTATATCATTTTTGTTTTAGCTTGACTTCGTCATGTTAGGTAAGGTTTAGGTATTTAGGTATTTTTCTTGGGGTTGATTTACTTTAGATTTTTTTGCTATTGTTATGATTGACATGTTTCTAGTAAGTTGTAAAAAGAGAAGTCAAATGAAGAAACTTATTGAAGTCATCAATAAGTATAAATCATGAATGCTAATAAACAATTGGAGATGTTTGAATCAATTAAAAGTTGTAAGCAAATGCTTACATAATAAATGACAACTTCCTTGATTTCAAGGAAGAAAATAAGTTTGGCAAGGAAGTGATACAAAGACCTATTAGTGTACATGTGGAGAATTGCACTTGATTATTTGGAATCTTTTAAAATTTGTTATTCATTACGCAAAGAACTGAAAATGAAGTGATACCAAAATATTATAGTGCTAATGTAGAGTTTCTTAAAGTAATACGAAATGTGATCAGGATGCAAAAGAAGAAAGGAGTGAGGTTTTATGATCTTAGAGTACCATGTAATAAAAGACACCCATCTCACTCATGGTCTCTATGAATCTCCCAATACTATACACAAGAAGTGTTGATTTAGATTACGTTAAACTAAAGAATATGTGGATATAACTATTAAACTGCAATTATTTATTTGTTGAAGTCCTAGTTTTTTGGAATTATTTTGAGTTATAATAAAAGAGTTATATAAATTATATATTAATTACAAACTATAACTTTGAAACTCCTTATAGGAATATTTGTATTGTTATGACACAAATGTTCTATTTGGTGAAATTATCTTATTATATATTGACAGATGTTGACCCTTATATAAAAATCGACTTAAAACTACGGAAGAGCATGAAAAATATATTGCGAAAAGTGAACTGGAACACGAATCAATAGTTCAATTTGTGTCATTGGCTTGGAAGCATACATTAATGAATAATGAGCAAAACAAAACAAACATTATAAGTTATGAATCCCTTTGTAAAGTACATGTTACAATTATTTTTAAATCCAAATACTTTAAGCAAATATTTTTGGAAATTTTGTTTAATTTTTTGTTGTAATAATAATAATTTATCTTGTAATTTGTATCTAAATTTAGTCACTAGTTATAGGTGATTGGGAAACTCATAATAAGTAACAACAGAAAATGAAAATACAGAACAGTGTCAAAAGATAATGTAATTTAATTTTTATTGCGATTATTGATCTTAGGATTTTCTAAAAACATGTTTTGTTCCTGTGTTTTGTATCTGTTCTGTTTTTACTTGTTCTGAGTTTTCAGCGAACTATACTACATCATACCAATTGATTTGTCCAAGGCTTGTGTACTAAAATAAATATATTTAGTAATTGTGAATTATGTGTTTCTAAAGTTTTAATGAAGCTATATGCACTTACAACAGGCAAACACAGTCATTATTGAGGTAATCATCAGATAATACTGCTTCTGGACAATCTTCGAAAGATTTGTAAGTAATCCCATCTCCTGGAATCAAATCATTATCCTGATAGAATATGTCTTTCTTATAATTATACACCTTCAGTTAAGTTAAAGATGATGAACAGTACGAATAATTTGGTGACACACATCCTGTTGTTATGACGAAGGATATGTTTCGAGTGTTGGAATTTGAGTTTCAGGTTCGTGGGTGGTGCGCTTGCGGTATCAGCGTTGCACTTTATAATGGACAGCAAGATTGAATTATAGCAAAGGGTCGTTCACATCCATGAAAAGTTCTCCGTTAATATTTGAAAACACTGCAAGTAGTTCAATATTTCATGAGTCCCAGGTAATGATACACTTGTGTGTTTGCTCTTCCTTTAATTCCCTGACCCAATATGCAAAGAACTAAATAAATCATGAAGCTAATTGGGATTTCAACTCCATTTATCTTCATGGTACATTGCCAGTTGTTCAATTTAGTCATACCTCGATTAACGAAGAATTCTATTCGTTAAACGAAACTTCGTTTTTTCATTAGTTAAAATACGATGAATTTACAATTGAAGTTCCATTAGTTCAACTATTGAAATTATAATAAATACATACTTATTCAATAAAGTTTTTGAATTGTAAAAGTAAATAAACTAATACTTCTATTAACGAATGCGATGTGTTAAACGAAACTTTGTTCTCAGAAGTAATAATACTTAGATGATTTCACCTAAGTATTATAAATACAGTAATATCTCGATTAACGAATGGGATGCGTTCCTTTAAATGAGTTGAAAGAAACTTCGTTTTTAGAAGTAGAAACACTTATTCTTTCATAACACTATGATAGAGTTTCCCAAATTATGTTTGATGTTCCAGGGAAAACTATTAGTTGATCCGTGAAACCTGGATTACTAAATATATAATGAAGTGGAAATTTCAGGATTTACGGAGTGTCCCTTTGAAGAAAGTTTTGGAAACTCTGTGTTAGAATATGGTTACTGTAAGGTGTTTCACTTTGAAGAGAGTATATGGAGTTGCCTACATATATTCACAAAATAAAAATTTCCTATGTATCTTTACAAGTCTTCTATTTTGCATAAAGTATTGTCAAATTATAAAGACGAACAGACAAATGTATTATAGGAGATGATAGTCTCTTTGAAGAATGAAAAAGCTGAAGAATGTAGTCAATATATGAATTAAATTCTTACTAATTTAATGATCAAAATCATATAATTATTCCATTTCATTTATTTTGAATCTTTTCTTATAGCTTTAATTAAAGAAATTGATATCTTATAATTAACGATTTTTGTTTAATAAGTTAAAACTAAAATGATAAAGTGTGTATTGAAAACTATAAGTTGTGAAATCATATTGAAAACGAATGTTGTAGGATATTCGTTTGTTAAAGCATTTTGAACTTTTGTTATTGGATTATTTTACTATTCATTCTATATAGTTAATGAAAACTTCTGTTGTTATTCGATAATTTTCTATTGACTCCGTAATGATAATTAAAAGAACTATTTCGTGGAATACACATTATAGGTCTTTGTAATATCAAGTTGATGGCATTATTTTATTACAAATTACAAATTACACCAAAAAAGAATTGAATTTGAAAAATTGTGAAACGGTATGAAATTTGTAATTAACAAATTGTAATTACAAGTGTAATTAACAAGTTTTCAAATATAATATGAATTTTAGACAAAATGACCTACGTCGTTAGCCCTTTGACCTAATTTGGAACAATAAAGATGAAAATTGTGAAACGTTATGAAATATGTAATTAACAAGTTTTCAAATATAATATGAATTTTAGACAGAATGACCTAGGTCGTTAGCCCTTTGGCCCAATTTCGACCAATAAAGATTTTGAAATTAATATGAATTTCAATATTTATGGATACTTAATAGAAATATTCCGATTACATTATTGATTTTTAAACTTATTTAATATAATTTTGTTATAATTTAAATACGTTATTTTTGACAATGAATGCTACTAAATTTAATATTATATTTATTTAAGTAAAATTAAAATGTATCTTATTAATAAGCTATTTGCTTAAATTTTAATTTAAATTTTCACTGGTTTTTGTAATAATGATGAATGCAACTTTAAAATGTGATGTAATAGAGTTTTTGTTTTATTTTTATAAAAGACTATTAAGAAATGTGTATTATTTTAGTTTCATTAATTATTTTAAAGATCTATAATTCTTTGCAACAGTTTATACTTTAGTACTTTTATTTTTATATTTTTTTGTTAATTTCATCTGTTTGCAATAAATGTAATTATGATTTCCAATTTATTTCAATAAATTCATCTTTATTTGTGCAATTTGGACTAAAGGCCTAACGACCGAGGTTTTTGTGCCCAATTATTTAAATTTTTGGTATAACGCATTTTTGAAGGATTTTGTCCAGTCAAGAGGAAATTTTATATTTAATGATTATTTTAATTATATTACTGATTTAAGGTTTGGAATAAACGATGAATATTCATAGTTTACTTGAGTTGTGTTCTGGACCCTTTGCCAACTAAGTACTAATGCATTTTAGTTGGAATTATGCTATTTATTTTAGAGTTATAAGTCTTAACAGAACATATATTTATTACAATATTTTGTAAATAATAATAACATTTATTGTAACAGACAGTAAAAAAATAGCAAAATATATGTTTACAATAATAATCAAACAAAAAATAACAACTGCTATAATAAATAATAAAGGGCTATAAAATTACATAAATTGTTAGAAAAAAAAAAGAATAAGAACATTGCATTTTCTGCTGAATTTTATGATTATTACAAATTAAATTAATTATTACAAAAATAATTACTTTGGGTAGATAGACCTTTAGTCTATAGCCCTTTGCAGCAATAATTAAATTTCCATTTTATTTTCTATGCATTTCCATTATTTTCAGTTCGTGTTTTTCTTGTGGTTGGTGTTGCAAAAAAATATTATTATTAATTACGGATTTTTTACCCTAAATATTATTAATTAAATTTCTATATAGAATATGATAACAAGTGTAATTAAACAGTAAACTGAAAACAACTGTAATTATTTGTTTAATTGCAAAAACAAATAATTACAGGTAATAATAAATCACATGAATTTTTCTAGGCTAATTATGATCTATATATAATGGATGATTATTATAAAAAAATAAAGTTATTTATGGGCAGAAAGTATATTATTTTTTTGTATTTCTATTATATTCAGTTTATATATTTCTTGTAGTTGTTGTTGCAATAAATGTTGTTATTATTGTTATTATTTGTATATAGAATTTATGTTTTCTAATGAAATAATTACAAGTAACTTTTTAGCTTAAAGATTTTTATACATTAAATGTTGTTCAATTGCGTTTCATATTGGAAATTTAATAATTTGTATTAATTATTTTAGTATATGATATTGTTATTTGTGTAGAGTATGGATATTTTCTTACGTAAACAACAAGAAAATATATCTGCTTGAAGATGTGGAATGAGCATTGGTGCGTTGAATAATTAAGAGGTGGCTGGGATGAGGGGGTGAAAGTAGTTAAGTAATTTCCGTTTAAAAGGGGTTGCTGCTTAGCAACGGATTTGATGAAGGGGTTTAAGTTAACGAACGATAGGTGTGTTTGTGAGTATATATATACAGGTATACTTGTATATATTTGTAAGTGTGAGGCCTAAATCGGGGGTTGAGCGAAACGAGCAACTCAAACGTCTAAAAATTATCTTAATCTCAATTTACTTTCACCCCTTGCGAAGATTTATATTTATACAACCATTATTTTGATTAAATCTTTATTCATTACTTGCCGAGCGGTGCTAATTAATTGTAACGACTTCGGAATTAATTGTTGTTCCTTCCTGCGCCGCTCTTCCCACCACCATCTCCGAATTCGGATGCCTATGTAAAGAAGAGCGGTAGATCGATACGTCTGTGCGCTTTATTGGGATGTGATTTGATTCAATTTGATTCGTTTGACTCTCTGTCAATGCGAGGAGCGTTGAAGCCAGCGATTTCCTTTGATGATCCCGAAAGTTTCAAACTCGTCCAACCTCGTTATAATATATTTTTTTTCACGTTGTTTTTGTTGTTGAAGTTCGACTCCCTCTTAGGTTTCATCATCGCATTTACGGTTCCTTCTTGTTTTGAGGTTGACTAAATTTTTATGAGCCGTTGTTTAGTGTTCTGCGGGTGCCGTAATTCAATACGCAACCGAAAATGCAGCCGTAAAAAATGGAGGAGGCCGGCTAACCGGGATTTATCGTGGGGGTGGCTGAAGCGGCGGTCGTTCCTTTCTTTATCTGGTGCGAAACCGATGCAAATGCGGTCTCGTTTGCGACGTAACAACTTGTAGGAACTCTGCCATATATTTATCATAACTTCGTAATTTACGGTTGGTATTTTATATGACCGCATAACATTACCGTAAATCTGCATAATTACGACGGCGAAGAGGAGAGGAGAAAAAAACAAACAAGTGGTAAAAAATGTTAGCCACTTACGAGTAAGCTGTTGAATTATCTGGCAGCTATAAATAAAGCGTTCGTCGGGGTGTGCAACCCCCGCGTGGGGTGCCGGCGCCGCCCGTCGACCAATCGGATTGCGAGATTAAGGGTGAATGGGCGGAGCTTCGAGGAGCGAGCGACCAATGGGACGGCGCGATAGAGAACGTCGCCATAGATACAGTTACACAGATTGGTATGGCATCTAAACATTTTATATAGTGATTGCAGTTTCGGTATAAACTCCCTTAGAATACGGTCCAGGGATCACGCAATTACTATGGAGAAATTAACGCAGTTCGTGTCGAAGTCATTTGATAACAACAACAGTTTAGTGTGTGAGCAGGGTATGTCTGAAGGTATCATCAAGAGCGAGGAGGATGCTGACGCGAAGCCGCCGCCGCAGCCGCCGCAGAGTGCATCAGATGAGGAAACCGCCAAACTTACGAAACCGGTGGCCAAGAATTGGTTGATCTCCGACAGTCCTAAGTCTACGAACAGCACCTCCGCCTCCGCCTATGGCATGGATCTTACTTTGAATCATCAGAACGTGATCTACAGTTCGAGCTTGATCCTCAACCAGACTCGCGCCTTCGAATCCCTGCAGAAGAGCGATAGTCAGAGACATACAGGTTCCACAAAAGTCAAGTGGTTCGATGTTAGTGATGTGAAAACGCCGTCGCCAAAGAACAGCTACCGCTCGACCTCCTCTTCACCTATAGACCTAGAGGATTCCAAATCTTGTCCCGAGATCGAGAAGCCTATTGAAGACATCGGTTACAATCAACAGAAAGATTCCAACAATCTATCCGTCGACAACGACAAGAAGTTATGTAAGTGGATGCGCCGGGTCTATTCAAAGTTACATGCAAGATCCTTGATATCTATTTTGGTCAAGGTCTCAAAATGCAACTTACATAACTATCATTTTAATTAAACTTAATTAATTGCATAACAAACCATGACATTTAAATAATAACATTTTATTTTGCCATCCTAGATTTTAACATTATTTTACACTAAAAACAATAACTTTTAATTATTTCCATCAATTTAATAGTACATTTAACATTATAATTGAACTATTTTACAACAATTTATTGCAAAAAACATAAAAGCTATTCAAACAACAACAATATTTTTTATTTCATGAACATAACATATAAACTGTTATAAAGGTCTATTTTCTGCTCTGAATAATGTTATTATAAATACTTGAAAACTGAACTAAAGAAAAACAGATTTTAATTAATTTTTAAAAATCAACAAATTGGGCTAAAGGGCTAAAAACCGTGGTGTTTTTAACTTAAATTTCATTAATTAACGTATTAATAGATTAATTTTTATTATTCTTGTTCAATAAAAGTAAACGTGTTTATTTAACTTTTTGCTTTTAATTAAAGATACATATTTCAACGTGTTATAGTGATAAATATTAACAACTACTTATTACATCAACAGTTACATAAGAAGCTTAAAAATCAAAACATATTCATACAACAATAATAAAATGAAAATAACCTTAACTGATACGTTTTTTTTTTAACATTTTGTTCTAAGTAACAAATATTTTTTGTAATATTATATAAGTATTTACATAAAGCTAATTACAAATAGTCATAATTAGTGTTAATTTCTTTAGAATTTTTATAATAGTATAAATTATATTACAAATTGTATTGTATTTGTAATATAATTTTGTATATCTGAGCAAGAAAACAATACATCAAATTTTCATTATGAAGTTTGCTTATTTTTATTTCTAATATAATTTGTATTGACATTTGTTCAAACTGTGTTTAATTGTTCAATTAAATTTTATCTCCAATATACATCCAAGTAGACGTAAATATTTGGAGAGGCACTCGGAGAAAAGATAAATTTATAATGACATTTCCAAGTCCAGAAAACTTTATAGACAGATGCCTGAAAAGTTACAATTATGAATGGTACAAAGTTAACAATTCATTTACAATTTTAAGTGGAAAATAAAATACTGTTTGTGTACAAATTAAATATTCTTTAATACAACTTTTGGACATTTTATTTATATAAATGATGTCTTAATAAACAACATTTGTGTACTTATAAACAAATGCAGATGGAACAGTCATTTTTTGTTTATGTAACTTCTTGTTAAATTGTATTTGTAATACTAAATTACATGATTTTGCATCATTTGTTGTGTTTTAACACATAATTTATACGTTTAGCAAAAACTAGAATTCATTTATATAATATATAATTTGAAATTATACATAAAGTCAAAAATCAATTAATATTGTTAGAAGTTTGAAATGCAGAAAAACTGAAATCCAACTATTATTTTGAATAACTTTTTTTTAATTCCTCTCTTATGGAAAACTTTAATTTGAATTATAACAGTAGATTTTTTTTAGAGTTGCATAATTATTGTCGTTGTAAATATATGTTGTTGTTGTTTTTTTTTTGTCTATTTTTGATTAATTTGCAATACATATTATTTTTATTTTATAATTGCCAGTTTAAAATTAGAAAGCGCTGAAAATTTAAAGAAACAAAAGAAATGCATTAAACAATTATTTTTTGAGCAAATTTTCTTTCCAGTGGCATTAATTTATAATTACACAAGTTTAAATTTATTGCTATCGTTTCATAATTACTATTTTAAATTAATATTAGTTTACGAAAAATTGGAAAAGGTCTAAAATTGAAAAAAATAAAATAAATAAAATTTCCATTTCTTTTCTGAACAAATTATTTATTCTAATAGGACAAAATTCGTGAACTTGAATTATATATATGTTTTATTATTACATTTTGTATAATAATTACGGATTTGAAATAAGATTGGTAAATAAAACCTGAAATTGGTGTAAATTAGAAGAAACAGAAGAAATTGAATATGCAATTATTTTTACACAAATTATCAATACAATCCACATTAAATTATAAAAGTTTTTAATTATTGCTAAAACGAGAGCATTAATTGTAATTACATATTTTTTTAATTATTGCTGTCGTTTTATAACTATTAAAATAAAATAGTGCAAAACTGGATATTTTTATACATTGGAAATGTCTATTCCAATAAAATCAAACAACATTAATTGAAATTACAAAAGTTTGTAATTATTGCTGAAACAAGAGAATTAATTGGAATTACAAAAGTTTTTAATTATTGCTGTCGTTTTATAACTATTAAAATAAAATAGTGCAAAATTGGATATTTTTATACATTGGAAATGTCTATTCCAATAAAATCAAACAACATTAGTTGAAATTACATAAGTTTGTAATTATTGCTGAAACGAGAGCATTAATTGTAATTACATAAGTTTTTAATTATTGCTGTCGTTTCATAACGATTAAAATGAAATGGTGTAAATTTGGATGTTTTTATATATTGGAAATACCTATTCCAATAAAATCAAACATTGAAATTACAAAAGTTTGTAATTATTGCTAAAACGAGAGAATTAATTGGAATTACAAAAGTTTTTAATTATTGCTGTCGTTTTATAACTATTAAAATAAAATAGTGCCAAATTGGATATTTTTATACATTGGAAATGTCTATTCCAATAAAATCAAACAACATTAATTGATATTACAAAAGTTTGTAATTATTGCTGAAACGAGAGCATTAATTGTAATTACATAAGTTTTTAATTATTGCTGTCTTTTCATAACTATTAAAAGAAAATGGTACAAAATTGGATATTTTTGTTCATTGGAAATGCATATTCCAATAAAATCCAACAACATTAATTGAAATTACAAAAGTTTGTAATTATTGCTGAAACAATAGCATTAATTGGAATTACATAAGTTTTTATTCATTGCTGTCGTTTCATAACTATCGGTTTAAAATAAGATGGTGCAAAATTAGATATTTAGTTACTATTGGAATTGTCTATTCCAATGAAGTAAAATGTATTGGATTGAATAAAACATTTTTTTTAAATTTTTTCTATTATTTACTAATTAATAACTCCGTTTTTATTTATAAATGGTGGAAATTTGAAAAACCGAAAAATCCATGTATTTTTTCACAAATTGTCTAATTCAATAGTTTCAAATGCATTCGTTTGAATTACTTGGTTTTGAATGATTGCTGTCGTTGCACAATTACCAATGGAAAACAGGATTAGCAAATAACAAACTGCAAAAAAAACAAACTATGGGAGTTCCTAAACG
>JAFMTC010000207.1:49238-63681 GCA_018845635.1 Nicrophorus orbicollis
TTTTTTTAATTAAGAGACTGTAACGTTTCTAACAATTCCAAAACAATATTACTGTATAAACAATACCTGTAAATTGAATCGAACCAAGGTGTATAAATGTTTTGCATATCCACTGTGTCTGCAATTGAGAAACATTACGCCATTGAAATGTGTTTGTTTAATTACAATAATCAATACAATTATTTTGTATGTATGCTTTGTGATACGTAACTATTATTTATCATATGTTTGTAAGAGACTATTGACCAAGGTTATACAAATTACGACTAGCATGTGCAAAACAATGGACATTTGCATAATTTATTTGTTATTTTACGACGTGTTTTTAAACATTTTTTTTTATACTAAAATTTTATATTAATCTCATTTTTAATATTATCATTCGAGCGTTAAAAACAACGTGTTCACACAATTCAATTTGAAATTCACACGCATTTTGTAATATTTAATGGAATTTATATACAGTGGGTAATTAGTTAACGAATCACCGTTTTAAGTAATTCCTAATAAGCTCCAAAAGGGAACATCAATAAGATCTTTAAAATGTCTTCATTAACCGAATATGTGTTTTTTATTAAACGCGAAAGTGTTCATTCTCCGATTTGTTCCTAGACCCATTTGTTTGTTAATTGAATATAATAATATTTAATATAATAAAATCATACTTATTGCGAGGATTATACAAGTACTTAAATAATTATAGGTGAAAAGTATAAATTGAAAACGTGAGAAATTCTTATGTAATTCAGTAACCACATAAATAGTTTAAAAAATTGCGAAAGATAATAATAATGAAATAAGAGTGCTATTGTAGATATTTCTGTTCATCTTTATCCAATTAGTCTTAAATTAGGATGCGTCTTACACAAAAAATGTGTGCTTGTATTTTAAACCTCAAATTGAAGAAACATCTATATTTTTAATAAAATAATTGAACTGTTCGTAATGCAAACGATTCAGTTGCATAAGCATGTTACGTAAAGTGCTTGCACATGCAGTCCTTGTTGGAAATCAAGATCAATACAAAACAACACCTGGTTCAAGGTCAAGTGATGTTTCAATTCCTTCGTGCCGCTTCTATTTGTAACATCTTTCAATATTTTTTATGTACAAGAAATGTAGAAATGTGGAGTAAATGTTGCGGAAGTATCATCGATGAGCACATGAGGGTCATTCTATGAAACTCAATGAGCAGTTCCACTACGTTGAACCTCGATACAGTTTTCAGAGGAGAATTTTTACATCCAAATCGATCGTAAACTGACGCCTTTCAATGGTTAATTTCGTGTTAAGATTAGACTAGAAAATCTCGAAATTTTCTTAGCTTTATCGAATTTTATTAAGGAATAATAATATTTAAAGAACTGAAAGATCTATGGTCTATAGCTCTTTGCAGCAATGGCAATATTTGTGATTTATTTTCATGTAGTTATTGCAAATAAATTTGAGAATAATAATATTTAAGTATTGGAAGGAAAGACTGACATAAACCTTAAATAATTCATTAATTAGAGTGCAGCAAATAATCAATTAGTTTTAACCATTATAAAACAAGGTAAAACAAAATAAATAATAATAAGTAGTTAATGGAATGATTTCCCACTTGAAACTATATTCATATAGAGTAAAAATATAACTTGATAGAATAAAGTTAATATTTTAAATGTAACTAGTAAACCAAATTTATTTTATTGAAAATAAAATGATATTGACCTCAGTCTTTTTGCCCTAAACTTAATTATAAATTGAATTTAGCAAACTTAATATATCATATTTACTCATTTTCATTACACTTAAAGAGATTACTTGGAAAGTATAAATTAAGTATTTTGATGAAGTTATACTTCAATTAAAAAATTGAAATTGATAGGAAATACCTGATGTTGTTTGTGAGATTAAATTGTTGAATTTAATGTTGTTTA
Source organism: Nicrophorus orbicollis (assembly GCA_018845635.1). Taxonomy (NCBI): domain Eukaryota; kingdom Metazoa; phylum Arthropoda; class Insecta; order Coleoptera; family Silphidae; genus Nicrophorus; species Nicrophorus orbicollis. Next base: position 51,161 of record JAFMTC010000207.1, read on the forward strand.
CGTGTAAAATGATCATACGGAAAAGTCAGTGCTAAAAAACTAACAAAACAAAAGGTCTTATATAAATGGTTATTACGTTTTTTGTGGATAGAGTGGAGAAAATATAAAGTTTAATTAGCAAATGCTGCGAGCTCTCGGCGTCAGGTAATGAGTCTTACGAAAAGGAGGAAGATTTATGTTTGCGGCTGAATTGCATAACAGCATCATTATATTTTAATGAAGATGGAAGGCGGAGAATAAAAGTGCGATTCAATTTTGCTTCGCTCCATTCGTAATTTTAACGCGACGATTATTTGAAAACTTTCCAAATTTTTCAGATGAAATAGTACAACACTTCGCACTTAATCATTTCAATGCTGGATAAAATGTAGTTTTTTTTTGTAGACGTTATATCATTTAATTATTAAAGTATTTTTAGTGAACAAAATAATTATAATATTCTGAGCTTAAATAGATATTTTTGTTAACTACTCTATTTTTTTAGATTACAGAAAATGAAATGAATCTATTATGATTAATTATAAAATTTCAATTATGGATTAGATTATTTGGTTACAGTAATGTTTATTTTATATTAATATTCAGTTATATCTCAGCTATATTTCCAGAGTTAAAAAATATACTCTGGTCAAAATGTAAATCGTAGAGAAAATTATGAGTTTTAATCAACTTAATAATCACAATTTCAAATATGAGTCGAAAGTTATTTGTTTTTCTCTTTCATATAACAATTGACTATTCGAAGTTATTTAATTTACATTTTCTAACATCTATCGTTTATTCATTTCTAATTCCTTTGATGTTGTTTTCTTTCAATTCAACTAACCATACTTTACATTAAAATCTAATTAAGCAATTTTCAATAACTTTTTTCGGGAACTATAAATGTATTCCAACAATTGCTGTCCTTTGTTTCGAAAAGGTAAACTTAAACGAGTACTAAATCTGAAGTCCATTAAACTAATTCTTTAATAACTTATTTTCTTTGAAATATTTAAATTATTTTTAATGATTATTACGAAATAAGTGTTTTTAAATGATTAATAGGTACCAAAATCTAAAAATTTGAAAAATTAATATTGTTGTTGTTAAACCCATAAAACTTAACTTAAATAATCTAATTACTTTTTAATTAAAAAAAAATAGAAAACAAATCGAAAAACAATGTTTTGTTGTTTTAGAAAAATCGGTTTAATTCTAACACATTATTTAATGATATTATAGTTATGAAATATTCACAAATTTGCTTACTTCAAATATTATTATTTTCCATAATATTCTTATATTGAGTGAAAATGTGAAGTTATTATTTCAAGAATGTATCTGGACTCAACTGAAGAATTTAACTTTGTACAAACATCATTTCCAAGTGTTTGTAATCTATGTTTATCATTTAAGCCAGATGCTTCAGGGCAATACCACACAATCATAAACAAAAACAAACACGTTCGAACAGTTTATATGTATTCACTAATGTGTGTGTCTGGTGATCGAACCAAAAGGGTTGATAAGTTATTTACGTCAGAATTCAGTACATGTTTGTTGGCTTTTAGACTCCGCTGCAGCAGCAACGCGAAATCGATATGTTTACGTGTCTGAGTGGGGACCCTTTATTTTGCTTTTTCATTTTGTATTTTTCGCTCCCTTTCTGACCCCACGGAAAGTGCACACGTGGGTTGGGCACCAGAAAGGTTGGTCCGTTTATTATTGATGAGGCCAAAGGACTTGCCTCCCCTCCTTCCCCTTGCTGCACACACATACAGATGCATAGTTAACTAGTTTTGCTTGCCCAGCCCACATTTCCGTGCGCTAATCATCTTCCATTAACCGAATTGCACTACCATAACCCCCCTTTTCTAATGAACCTTGTTTGTATTTCAGATAAAATCACTGCACTACCTGGAATATTTACCTCGAGACGAACAAGACTAGCTTGGCCCGAAGAAGTAGAAGAACAGAAAATTGTGACCTCCTCATAAGGAATTTATACACTTCCTAGCCAAGATCGAAAGCAGAGCTATATAAATATATTTTTTTGAGTTCACGTTACCGAGGACTCCCTTCGAACGTGGCACTGCACGCACCTACCTGTCTGTGATTACGTAGTTTCTGTGAGAATTAGTCAGTAAGGAATTGGAAGAGTGAATTGGATTTGATAATTGGGAATTGAACGCGATCAATTATTGATCGACGATGTGATTTTGGGGAAGTCCGAATTGGAAGACATCCGACTACTATTTACTACATTTAAGAGAAAAATATACTAAGGAAGCATGGATACCTTCGGATCGAATCAACCTAAAATCATTCGAGCTCCAAACTTGAAGCGAGGAAAACCGGACGACAGAATTAGCGACAGGGTGAGTCTTAATTAATTCAAATATCTTAATTGGTCGCATCCTTAATTGATTACATTATCATATGTGTACGTATTCTCCGACTTTCTAATAACAGGATTCATTTAGTTTTAGAAATATTCTTCAATCTGCACAAAATCGTTCTTGTAGAATGTAATCATAGTTGTCTCCTAGTGCATTCTAGTTACGCAATGAATTGAACGCAGCGAGTGTTTCTTTTTTTCATAGCATGTGAAAGAAAAATAAACTGGAGGTACTTACGTAATTGCTAATTGATATGCGTTTACTTACATTTTTAGTCGGTCGTAAAATAATACATAAATTGCATTTTCGTGTAGGTGTCTACTATTTTAACATATAAAGCTTTGTTTACTGAATTTATATGATTTTTATAATATAGTTTTTTTTTAATAATTATTTTATATTTAAATTATGAATACTCAAATTGATAACTATGATTTATAATGAAATAATAATATAATCATTGGTAACATCAAATCATATAATAACTACATTTTGATTTCGATAATATAGGATGCATAAATATATTTTTGATAATACATAAAATAATATTACATATTTATTATTAACATGAAAGTCGAGTTAAATACGCTTTTGAATGTACGTATATAGTAATATTTGCATGAATCTGCAATACGAAAACGAGTTTAAAAAGAGAAAATTACACGATACGTGTGGAATGTAAAATGTAAGACTACTTCCGATATCCGAATACTGTCTGCATCTTCGTTTATGCTGGTTTTGTAATGAAAAAAAATATAAAATGTAAGCAATTTCTCATCGGATGAAAGTTACTTTGTAAAACAATCGATTTCGGGCGTTTACAAACGAAAATGCATTTCACGTTTGCGCTTATATCAAATTGAAGTCGTTTCCTTTAGTGCGCATCGTTGTAGCACCAATTTTATCTGCCTCCGGGATACGAATAAAGGCACCATGGAAATTCCCAGTTGGAATAGCATACAATATTTGTTTAGTAGGAAAACAGGTACATTTAGTTTCTAATATGCAAATGTGTACATGCATTTTATACGTTAAGAAGATATCACGTTACGCGCAATCAAATCTTGTGCTCGAGGAAAGCGCACGATGCGTATCTTCCCATGTTAACGAATTCAAGGATATCATTGGTGGTTGGTTGGTTTATATAAATTTGTTTTGAATAATGCATGTAAAATTGTGAAAATATTGAAGATCCGTAGCTTCGAAGCGACAATTCTCCGTTATTATTCCATTATATGGATGTTCGCTGATCATTACGGAATTGCAGCGGAGACGATTACGTCGGAATATAATCGATAGGTTTGACGCGTCTCACCGACTCTATCCCAATCCGCATTCAATGCTCGGCTTTGCGGATGCCGTCCACGTAGAATACAGTGAATGCGTTTCCTGCAATACCAAAAAGGCGCAGATACATGCTTCCGTCCACATCCACACTTTATTCAGAAGTCAATGTCTCTCTCTTTCTCTCTATCTGTTTGTGTTTGTCTCTCTGCCACACAAATTCGAAGATTCCGATCCAAAATGACCTGAAGAGAGGGAAAAGAAAGCTTCTGAACGAAGGAGGAGGTCCCTGATACGCGCACGACCTCTCTCTGTACATGGTATGAAATTCGCATAATTGCATGGAGCGGAGGATGAAGTGGTGCTAGTTTTGCCTTATTTATCGAAATGTCAATTTAGAAACGGTTGACGTCAAGACACAATCGCAGGACGTCACAGGTAGAAGACTTATTAGGAAGGTGGTTTTACTATTTTTGTTTTCCTGAAGGAATAACGAAGCCGGATAAAATGCATTCTCCACAACAGAATTGCATTACTTACAATATTTAATTATAGACTACTATAATTAGTTTCATTCTCTATTTATTACACTTTTCTTACTTTCAAGTTTATTTGCTTGAAAAGATAGTTAATCATCCAATATAGATAGAAATGTATAATAAAATATATCGTCATTAACAGAATTGCAGAATTCTTCATACACATGTCTATTGACCGCAGTCTTTCCGCCTTTTTTTTAAATAATTTTCATTGTTAAAAAATTGTTTAGTTAACAATTCAATTTGAATATAAAATGTATTCTTTTTCCATTTTTTTATTAACTTTAAGCAAAGCTAAAAATAAACTTATAAAATGCATCAGTAACAACATATTTGCACTTGATATTATTATTAGTATTACTCCATTTAGTTTTAACTCCATTTAATTCATTATCGAATCATTTAGGAGTAGTGAATTCTAAATTATTTAATATTTATGTGATTAAAATCATGATTATATAACATGCAAACTCAAAAATATATTTCTACTTTTTAAATAATTATTTTCGTGCTTGGTTTCTTTGTTAACTTCTCGGTGAAGTTATCCGAACATAACAAAGTATTCGGATAACGTACACTTTATCGATAGAACTCTTTATAGAAACTCTGATTTTTAGTATAAAACAATAAAATAATATCTATTTATTGTGAATACTAATTTTCTTGCTTAATAACATACTTTTTTTTTATAAAAAAAGAACAAAATAAATTAAAACCCAATAAACTCATATCCAAATATATTTAGATTTTTGATATTTCAATTACGAAAAGCATTCGAAAATTGTTTTTGTAATTGGAATAAAGATGGTATATTGAGGATGAGAAGGTGCATTCATTGCACCTACCGGAAAGTCGTTTCGAGTATTTTTGCTTTCCCGAAGGTTTCTGGACAAGCAACAGCAAAAGCAAGAACAAAAAGCGCTTTTACATTCACCGTTGCTTTCACTTTCGGCTCGATATCTGCGAAGTTTTGTGTTTCTTTCGTTTTTTGTTCGCTGCTTTTGCATCTTGCAACAAAGAGACCGGCATTCGATTTGCGCCGATAATGATGCATGGAATATGCAACGAAATGCATGCAAATTCGCATCAGGAAGAAAACATATCGTTTTCTAATAACCGGTTTCTGTCTTCTGCCTTATTATATTATCCACTTCCTTAATGATAACAACAACAAATGGTTGATTAGTCTGTAGAAACTGTTAAAACCCAAATAAGTAATCATTTAACAAGATTGCTTTATCTAAACTAATGAGAAATTATATTATTAATTATTTTAAAAAAATCATGAATACAAATTACATTCATATTGGGTGGTCCGGAAAGTAATTTCGGTTTTTCCGAACAGAGGACTTTATTGTATTTTTACACATTTACCAACTCCAGACTTATCATATATTTTGATAGCTGATTTGGAAATTGTTTGTGAAAAAGTTTTTTTAATTCTACACAATTCTTTTTGTTTCGTATCCTATCAAATATGGAAAATCGAAGAAGCATTTTCAGTATTTTTTACTTTTTTTCTATCGAAAAGGTAAAAATGTTGTTCAAACAAGAGAACAAATATTTGATAAGTCTGGAGAAGATGTATTATTGACAGGGTTCCATTGCTAAAATTGGTTTGCAAAATTTCGTGCCGACAATTTTGATGTGAAAGTTGTACCATGTTCTGAAAGGCCATTAAAAGCCAATGAAGACAAAATATAGTCATTTAATGATGCAAAGCATCGTATAACTCGTAAGATCAATGTAAGATCAATGTGATATTTCGAATTTGATCGTAAATGATACATGAAACGCTATGATTTAATTTAAAAACCTAACATATGGATTCCAAACATTTTTATTGAAAGAAATTTTGTCTATCGCATAGGCTTCTATAATTTGCTTCCCAAACATAAAAAAATTATCCATTTTTGAAACGAATCGTATTCTTCAAATTTGGTACTTTTTGATTATTACTTCTTCCTCTAGTCTCTACATTTTTTTCGGGCGGAAAAACCTTCAAATGAGTACGTCAAAATATCAGTTTTTTGCCAATAAAGATCAGAAGTTTTATAAGCGTGGAATTATGGTACTTGCATGAAAAATGGCCGAAAGGTATTAGACCAAAATGGAGAATATATAATTCTAAACATTTTTGTTCGCTATAAGAAACTCTTCTTTCATTTGCTTAAAACGAAGTGACTTTCCGAACCTCCCAATAATATATTATAGAGTTAATAGTAAAAATTTATTAAAAATTTCTCATAATTTTGATCTCACAAAACGCACAAAATATAGATTAAAAACTCTTTTTATTAACAATTACATCTTACAACTGTTGCTGAAAACACAATTTACAGTCGTGCATTGTTGTTTTGTAGAATCAATGTTTTGAAGCATTAATGAGTATTGTAAACTGGAAAAGTGTTTCTGTAATACGTGCTGCATTGCATGCATTTCAATGCAAAGCCAGTCACGGGTTTAGCAGCAATTTACATATGCAGATGTATTTATTTTATTTATTAATTCGAATATATCACAATGTCATGTCAGGTTTCAACATGAATATTGTTAGCGATAATTGATTTTAAATCAATTCATTTTGCAGTACCATCAAAGGAATTTATTGTCGTCAATAAATACATTTAAATCAATCCAATTAATTGAGTTTCTATTTATATAATTGCGAAAGTTAAACAATGAATGAATGATCGTTTAATATTGACACCTCTTAATAATTAGATAAGACTACTGTTATTGTTTCGTTTACTTTACTCAATAGAAATGAGTTTAGATAAACTTTATCGTTTGACGAAATCAGGAACTCATTAAAACTAGATGATTAGAGCTCACAACGTTTACTTTACGATATTCTCTATGTACATTTGTTTATGTGCATATGACGTGCATGAAATTTACACAGCCTCAGCGGGAATCATTCATAAATTCTTCTCGTTTACTGTTAGGCCGGGTTTCGTATTCAACAACGCTTATATGGAAATGATATAAATTCTTCTATGTAAGGCAAGCATCCAATAGAAATTATGAGAGAACTTAATTTGAAAGAGCAAATAAGAAAAAAAAATGACTATGATATACGCAAATGCCTGTTATTTTATCAAGGCTTTTCTATCCCATTTCATTTTATTATTAATAACAAGTCGCTTTTGTTTCTTACAAAAAAGTGTGTAATTGCTATGAGATTACAGTTTGTGGAACAAATGCATAGGCTTAATCGAGTCGTCGAGTATTTCTTCATGCAAAGGCATAACTTATTTAGTTTTAATATCACATATTTTTTTTGATCTAATTAAATTAATATATTTTATTGTATTTATATATTTATATAACTCATCTTAAGACTTAACGAAAGATTTATTAACATGGGAAATGTTTAGATATGAAAATAAACAAGTAAAAGATGTTGTGAAAATTAGAAGTAAAAGATTTTATTGATAGTTGTAGAATGATTTTCGATAAACAAAGGAAAATCATTTGTCACGTATATTTCGCATTATGCTTCTTTTGTTTCGTGACTGCAAAAAAAAGAATGATACAAGTACGTCAATTAAATCAAAATATGCTCATGTTCTAGATGCATGTAGACTTTGATTTATGAATATTCCAACAATGTGCTTTAAGGTTTGTCAGCTTTGTATCTGCGTAGACACCAATATTATTATTCACTACAGTTAGATAACTTCTGTACTGTATGATTGCATTGTTACTGTATTTCCAAAAAGTGATATAAATATTCTTGTAATAGTTTTGAAAAAAAATACGAAAAAACATTTAGTTTAATAGAAATTACAAGAAACATTTGGAAAAATGATTACATTTAAAATTACGTCATTGCTACTGTTTATTTTGTGTCATCACTATGGAGATTACAAAAGCAAAGGTTTAATCGAGTCGTCGAGTATTTATTCATGCAAAGGCATAATTTAGTTAGTTTTAATATCATTTGTTTTATTTTATCTAATTAAATTAATATATTTTATTGTATTTATATATTTAGCATTAGACACTCTTCAAATTTACCATATTTTAAAATATAATAGCTCATCTTAAGACTTAATGAAAGATTTATTAACATGGAAAATGTTTAGACACGTAATAGATGTTGTGAAAATTAGTAATAAACGATTTTATTGATAGTTGTGGAATGATTTTCGATAATCAAAGGAAAATCATTTGTCACGTATATTCGGCATTACGCTGTTTCGTGACTGCAAAAAAAGGATGATACATGTACGTCAAGTAAATCGAAATATGATCATGTTCTAAATGCATGTAGACTTTGATTTATGAATATTCCAACAATGTGCTTTAAGGTTTGTCAGCGTTGACACCAATATTGTTATTCACTACAGTTAGATAACTTCTGTACTGTATGATTACATTGATACAGCATTGTTACTGTATTTCCAAAAAGTGATATACGTATTCTTGTAATGGATTTAAAAAAAATGTAGTTTTAGTAGAAATGGAAAGAAACAAATGGAAAAAAGTATTGTATTTAAAATTACTTCATTTCTACGGTTTATTTTTGAAGTAATATTTAATTTGGAGATAAAAAAGTGTTTACGAAATAATGAAGAAAGTTTGGACATGTTCAATGAATTGAAATAGATTTTAATCTGAGTTTCCTTAAATTATTTGATTGAAAAAACTTAATTATATATTACAACGAAATATGTAATTTGATTAATTTATTCACATATTTGTGTTAAATATGATAAACTAAATGAATTAAAAATGAATTGTCAAATTGACAAATATCTAAATTCATTACATTTCTGAATAACATCTTCATTTGATTCATTCAACCTTTTCAGGTTTTTGTTTATTATAATGTAATTTTAAAACGTTTGTATTTACAAATTATTAATTGAAATTGTAATAATAAACGATTATATTTAATCTTATAGGTACATACAAGAGAATGTACTGAATTGACAAAATACATTTATTTCAATTATATTCTTAAAAGTGCATTTCCTTCAATACATATTTTTTTAGTCTTGATTTTTTTGGAACGTACATGCTCAGAAAAAAAATGCAGTTTTTATTTCCTCTTTTACGGAGATATTAAAAAAATATTTATATTAAAAATCTCCTTTTCTTCCTTTATTGAAAATACTTTCGAATTAGTTGTTCGTGTATGAGGATTAATTTTTGTATATTGTATAACAATATGGTTCATAAACAAAGTACCTTTTCATTTTATTGGAAAACGTTTTGTTTATATTATTTATAATAACTTTGATTTAGACTGGCTTTATGTTATTGATATACCTTTTTTTGTTCAAAATAGCTCATATAACGATTAATGTTATGTTAACGTCTAATAAGTTTTATCATTTCGGAGTTCCCACCTATGCAGACTGTATCACCAAACAAAAAAAAATACTAGTATAAATATCTATTATGCATATTTGTTTTCAATAATTTACAAGTATAAATTAGTGTATTTGTTACATTAATAAAAAATGGAAGTCAATATGCTTTTTTGTATCAACTTCATTTCAAGAGAATAAATACTGATAATTTTCAACTGATCAACTTAACAGTTCTCTGTAGGCAATAGCATATTTATATAATGAAATTAATATGTTTCTTTTTAATTTATTGGTGTTAGTTACACCCATACCTCGTTATACGGCTGCTCTTTATACGGCCCTCTTCAATTGAGGCACGTTTTCGATTTACGGTCTAAAATGTTTCGCTATAACGGCAAAAAAACTTTCGATGTCGATATATCTACATGTTGCCAATCTTGCGCAAGCGCAATAATTGATTCCTTATACGGCCTTTCGCTTTGCGGCCAAGTTTCGTGGAACGTATCTAGGCCGTAAAGCGAGGTATGGGTGTATTTCGAAACATAAGAAAATGATTTTTATATACAAATTGAACACTAATAATATTCCAATATTAGTATTATTGTATATTTTATAACGTGAATCTATTTACTTATAGAAAAATAATAAATGTCTTATGTTTGTCTTTATTATTAATGTTTAGTCACAATTAGTCACAAATGTGACGAAAGGGCTAATGACCTATGTCACCAATTATTTTTATTTTATTAGAAATTATTACTTAAAACACCAATGAAATAAATACATCTCTTGTAACAATTGAAATCGCAATGAGATTCAGTAAATTCCGTAAAGTTTTACCTGTATAGCGGTGTAAATAGGTGGTGGGGAGACGACGAGAGCACGTACAGGTGTTTTCTATGTGTCCGAATCGAAATTTCCACACATACACCCGGAGTCGGCCGTTGTTCAGTTAGTTATTACGAGACCATCGAGACGACCGGATGGATTCCGATCGATCCATTGTTCGCGAAGAGACCACTACATTCTAATTATCTCCAACTATCCACTATTTCGAAAAAATAGGTGTCAACCATAAACACGTTCCGACGAGTTAACAAACAAATATCATCTGACAGTGAACTGCAACTACAAAGCATACTCTTTACGTACTAAAATAAAAATACAATTCAACCAAAAAAAAATCGAATCAACATGGAAGATAATCGTAAACCTGATAAGGTGTGTTCTTTCCTTATCGGCCTTTAATCTTCCGATGCGCGAAAACGGATTCAGTTGTGTTTAGTGCTAAGTGCAAGACACTCTTGGACTTTTTATTTTACCTTTATTTTGACGTTTGTGTGTGTGTGTTTTTTTTTTGGAGTGTGTGTACCGACAATAGAATATAATGATCGTCGATCAGGTATTTATGCTAAATACTAAATGCTTCTCTTCTGATCTTCCCCCGTAACTTTCATATTTCATTACACCCAAAAAACAAACACTTCCATTGTGTTCACTTATGTAAATGAAATAATTACGTGATGCAATTGCGGGGGCGTCCGTATATAACGTAATAATTGATTTTGATATACGAGATCGAGCACTTAGCGAACACAATCTGGCTTAATTCGATGGCAAAAAATAATGCATCACAAACAACATTGAATTCCACTTATTGGAATTGTTCCTCTAACAAAAGAGAATACTTCAATTATAGTTTGTAAACTTACAACAAATACAAGTTACGTTACTAGTTTATTTTGTTTTAAATTATAGTGATTCGATCACGTAGTATTCTATTTTCATACTTAATGAAACCTGTAATTTGTTATTATCAGACAATGAAAATATATAATTATGTTATAAACAATAAAAACTCGTTTATTTAAAGCAAATAACAATACAATTTTATTATAAACATTGTGAAGAAACTGGTTTAAAAACGCATTATTTTAAGTTAAGAAAAAGGTAAATGGAAACGAGTACACAATTTCGTTACACCAAAATTATGTCATTGCTACGGTTTATTTTTACAACAATGATTCAATCCGATATTATTAATATATAAAAACACGTTTACGACACTCTCAAGAAAGTTAAGTTAAATTCGATGAATTGAATTCGAATACTATATTTGATCCGTGTTGTTCGGTTGGGCGTACAAGAACGAGTATAAATTACTTAAAATGTTGTCCATTAACATGGGAAATGGTAATATTATGATGAAACGAATGTGGACAGGATATCGAGACGAAATCCGAGCGTTTTTCGTGTCCAGATGGATTTCAAGGTTTCGAAATCTTCAATTATGTTTTGCATGCATATGAAACTCAAGTAATGCCGTGCCATACCTTGAATTTAATCTAGTCCAAGAATACGAAACGAAACTTAAACTTTTGCGTCACCTAATAAATATTACTTCGGGGATTTTTCATTCGATATTCAATTTCTTAATACCTCATTTTCTCATGCACATATTCTTTAAACATTTAAAATTATTCTTTGAAATATATATAGGATGTACGAAATTTATAATAATCCTAATTGTACGTTTTATTTAAAATTAAAAATAATGCATGATATAGAAAACTGTAAAGGTAAATACGACGGTTTTGTATAATTGTATCTGATTTTATCCTATATTTATATATGAATGATATAGGAAGTTAATAATAATTTGATTATATATAACTGTAAATTGGATTAACGAAGCTGCCATGAATGATGATTGATGGAACTATTCCAGTAGGAAGATTCATTAATTTTAAATAGAAATTTGCTTGATAAATTGTATGAAAATGTTGGCAGAAATCGTTGGTCTATGTCCAATTTTGTATGCAATCGCGCTGTAATATCGCACATATCTATTGAAGTATTTGATGGATCACGAAAGAAATATGTCAATTCAGTTATATTATGCTATATATTAGTAATTAATGATTGAAATAATGTTTGTTTGTATATGAGGAGAAGTGGGTTAATTGTGGAATTGGTAGATTCTTATGGGAAAG
>JAFMTC010000207.1:85913-107511 GCA_018845635.1 Nicrophorus orbicollis
AATCGAGAGAATCTATGAAGGAGTGTGCAATGTGAATTGATATTTATGATCAATAAGAATATATTTATTTGTGAAATTGTATATTTTATAATTTAAATATACTATTTAATTTTCAATTTTATTATTATTTTATATATATATTTATATAAATTCAAAAAAAGGTGTATATGTGTATCCATTTGCGCATGTGTATTTGTTTAGTGTTTTACGGTTGGTATTGAGCTTGAGCAGTCATTTTACGCATGGATCTGAATAAATTAACACGTAGCTTGTAGTCATGTTCTATATAGTATGAAGTTATATACGGTTGATGAACCAAATATAAATTTTATTGTTAAATTAGAGAAAAATTAATTCTTCGTGAAGTAATAAAAAGTAAAACATTTGTTTTATGGGAAGTTGAATACTGTTTGTTTATTTCTAAAAAAGTTTCAAACAATCAATATATGTCGATTGTCAATTCGTATAATTGGTAGTTAACTTCATTTTATTTTGAATGTAGTTAGACTGCATTTGGAGCTGCTTTTACGCTCCAAATTAATAAGTCTAACTAGGTTTTAGTACATTCCTTCCATAACAAAACTGTATTAGAAACACAGGTGAGTATTTCCACCTTATCATATACAACTGGTTAAGACGAATATCGATTTTTGTCATGGTTAAGGTTAGGTTGTTGTGATTCACTTGTTTATAATGTGAATTGCATCCTAGGCCAGATCAAGTTAACAAAACCATTTCTTTTTCTAGCTTGGAACATGTCTGAGGAAGTGAATATATTGGACCTATCAGATGAAACTCTGCTCAACATATTTTCCTATGTTACTTCATCAGATCTTTATAATCTGAGCCTGTAATTATAATATGTACATAGTGATTATGTGTAATTTAAACTAATTGGTTTACAGAACTAGTGACAGGTTTAACTGCATAGTGAGAGATAGGGAGCTATGGGACTGGTGTGATGGTAGACCTAAACCTCATTGCAGGAAGAAGGTGAACTTCTGTTTCGAAAACCTAACCACAAAAACTAAAGCAATCTTCTTGGATGGAAACAGGAACTTGAATGGACGATTGGTTATTTACCAAGATATAGATATTCTTAAAAACTATAAGAAGCTCACAGTCTTAGCACTAGAAAATGTTTTTTTCCATGGGGATGAGGCATAGATTTTTTTTATGTTTCTTTTATAATTTCTAATGATGACTTGTTTTAGGTGCCTATGAGTACATTTCCTCATTGTCTTGAGGAGCTCAGCTTGGGTGGTTCTTATATTACCAATCATCCTTTTTTCTTCAAATCTTGTCATGTTTTGGACAGACTCAGAGTAAGTACTTCTGGATATTAAATAGCACTATGAATTATCATCTTTATGATATATATGTTACATTTGAATTTTATTATTTAAGGTCATAATATTAGATAGATGCAGGTGGTTTACATCACATGCACTCGTATCGCTGAGCAAGCTGTCTAGACTGCAGATTCTGTCCATGTACTTCTGCAAGCAATTGCGCGACGAAGAGATGAGTTATATTAGCTTGGCAGGTAGATTTGGATTTAAATCTCTACAGGTGTTGGATTTACGTTTCACTGGTTACGGCAACGAAGTTGTGAGATCTTTCTACAAAAATAGCCAACTAAACGAGTTTTATTTCCAAAGTTACCCATACAGCTACTTCATGGACAACAAGGATTGGCCGTTAAACTTTGCTGAGCAAGTGAGAGATACAGATTACAAAGAGGTTTTAAAGAAATTTGGAGATGATTATCCCTATGTGCAACTGAATATGCTGAAGCTTTCGGATCTTGGCTTCAGTACACATAAGTAAATAACGAAACACTCTAGGTGTGATGTCTTATTTTTAATTTCCTTTTTTGTGATCATAGGCAATTGGATCAATCATCAACCGTCGATTATGTTCCATGTTCCAGTGTTTTATACCAACGACCGTACAAATCGTGCACTAACTGTGCGCATAAACGTTGGAAGAAAAGAAAAAGTGAGTTATTTCAAAAAAAAAACTTTTTAAAACGAATAGTAAACTTATGTTATTTTAAAGATGTTTAATCCTGTAATATAAACATACACTATCAAACTTCCTTTAAAACCAGTTGTGTCATAATATAGTAAATAATCTTTATTAATCTTATTATTAACATATTTATTTTATATTGTCTAGATAATTGGTATAAACTAATGTTGAAACCAGTTGATAAGATATATCTCGTAGCGTTTTCTCCCAAGCTGATGTGGATCAGGGAAAGAGATCCTGTTAATGATGCAGAGCTCAGTATAATTGAGAATATGTCAGCTACAGCCATAAGCAGGATAAATACTTCAAGTAAGTTAATCATAGTATTATTTACCGTAATTCTAAAATTGTTCAGTATTAGCAGGCGATCCTTCGGAATGCAGCGTGATCGTTATAAACCTGCGAGGATCATCGGATCACGAGTCACACAATCAACCAGCAGTGTTCTATGAGCGTATGAATCGCGATAGGGACTACGAGCTCGGCGATCCAGAGCCATACGTACCAGGTGTGAATGTACCGGAATTTAGATTACGCGAATTCGAAAAAATGATGTTAAGCTATGCAAACAAGCCAGATATCCAAGTGAACGAGGAGATTTCGTCGGACGCTGAAGATGATCTGAAAGGTAAACGGAAACGGAAAATCAATGGGAATAGTCACAAGGGAGCCAAGCGACCGAAAAACGAGGATATCAATAAGCCTTCCTGCTCGAAATCAAGGGACAGCGAAAATGAAAGCAGCAGCGACAGCAGCACACAGGATCTCAGCGACTCCGATGATGACTCTAAAAAGAAAACGTTCTCATTCACTCCAAGAATCTGCTGTTGGCAGCCTTTGGAACAGCCTCTTCCGAAACTCCCGACGCGTTTGAAGTACATCTCGTTGAGGGGCTATCCAAAGATCACGGACGCAACTCTGCGCTCTTTGGAGCATCTTCAGCTTCTGCTGTTGGACGTAACGCACACAAAGGTTAGCAAGGAGGGTCTGCGACAATTCTTGGAGACGAACCCTAACTGCCATCTGATACACGAGAGCATGTGCAGCTGCCAGCCACAGATGCATCCCACTGACAGGAAATATATGCATTAACAAAAAGAGAGAGAGACTGATCAACTTCTATTTCTGTGATTTCAACAGAACATTTTAATTCAAATCAAGTGTTTACAGCATTGCGGTGCAATAAGTATTACCTAACAATTTATATAAATGTGTACAAGATATTTATGATGTTCGTCCTTGTATTTATTGTTATTATTTTCTTTTATGACTATTGTACATGTTAGACAACCATAATTACATCAACGTGAAGTTAGAACCTAACCATTATATTTTCTCGACAATTATAGGAGGAAAAAATATCCTGATTTTTTTATTTGACAGTTGTTTTGGTTATGTTTTTGGTGGGTTATCACGTCCGGGGTGGAATTCCCAATTCTTAAAACATCCTAAATTTTTCTCGCAATTCTCGAACACACGCACAGAAATAAAGGCTTTTGTAGTCTGTGATGTTGACTCACACAGTCTTATCAACTGGGAGCAAGTGGTTCATCAACAAAGGGGGATCCTTTATCTTCATAATAGTTTAAAAATACATTGAACGCATATATATACTTTCGATTCATCACAAAAGAAATTTAAATGTGCACAGCATGGATAGGGACACTGTAAAGTTCACACTGAAAGGTAAAGTATTGTTCAATTCTATTAGCACATTATTGACAATTGCCATTGTTGCAGGTGGTAGTGATTCTGGGAATTTTGAGGATTTCAAAGTGCAGATACAGAAATTCGATGGGGTTGTTGTGTCTGCACCCACTGATGGCTCATATGCAGAGGTTTCATTGCCTAAAGGAAAGTTCACAGTTGTACAGTAAGTCCTTATCACATTTCTTAGAGTGGTGTTGCCTGAGATTAAATAATAGTATTATGTAAATCCCCTTATCACAAAGGCCATCTGATTACTTTGCCGCCATTATTACTATTACGCTATTATTTATTGTTAACCCTTTGAACAAATGCAGGACCTTTAGAACTAATCGTTATTTACATATTTTTATCTCCACCACATAGCACATATTTGTATTTCAAACTTGTTATCTGCTATACATTTAAATTGTATTTTGCTGAGAGGAACAAAGCAGTATAATTTCGATGAAAACTAATAATCACCGTTCTCCGAAATTATCCTCTGCAATGCTCGACGACAAGTTCGTAGAAAATATTTTATCAATAGACTTTCTTCAATTAATTAATTAATGCTACATTCTATCTTGAAGCATCCTGAAATCTTATCTACAAACTTTACTTCGACGGCGGTGCATTTTCATAATAACCTTTGTCTATTGCTTAATAGATTTTCAATCTTATTTAAGAAATTACAGTTATTAGTTAATATTACTTTTTTTTAATTGGAATTTCTGTACATATTATTTATTCAAAGTTATATTTTATTTAAATAAAGCGCAAAAAGACCAATGGTCTATAACTCTTTGCAACAATGGCAATAATTGAGTTTTCTTTTTACATTATTTTAGTTTGTATTTTTTCTTATACTTGCTGCAATAAATTTAATAATAATATTTAAACAAATTTATTGCTTAACCTGTCTCTCTGCTAAGGTCTTTTTGGCTAAATTAAAATTCTACGATTCATAATCTTCATAACTATTGAGAATTGTAGAAAATAATAGTTTCCGAAAATTGTATATTTTTTTTTAAATGTTGAAATTTTACAACAAAGATATTAGGCAAGCGTATTGCGCAATTGAACTTGAAAAATTCTTCTAGAGTGAATATACACATTCCATATTTTTTAGTACTATTTTTGTTATATATAGAGTTCTTGTATTGGACTATTAAGGCCAAGAGACACGCAACGTTTGTTGGAGAATGGATCAAATAGTTTCTGGCTTTTGCCCGACTTTCTCTCCGTCGTCGCGTGTTCCGTTTTCCGTTACAGCAGAAATCACTTTCAATGTCAGCTGCAACTGCTGCAGACACACAGTTTCGCTTCGAATCCAGTTGAGAACTGGCTCTCTCCGGCAACTATCTAAATCCGCGAAAGATTTGTTTTCCGGCTATGTAAAATCCGTGGCAACGCATTTGGTGCACTTTAACAGTGTGATACTTCTACGGTCTACCGTGATGTTTAACTACAACTTCTTGAGACAAATGTAAACAACACCACCAAGTACATATATACTAGTCTATGTGTTTAGCTATGATACCGAAGTTTCCTATTAGCATTGAAACTATTTGTTTTATCAATTAACTTTTCACACCTTTTAGATATTTAAATATAGTGGACTTCCGTATTAACGCGAATTCGTATAACGCGACGAAAAAATTACGACTAATACTCGTATTGTACGTTATACAGTATAACTAATGTGACCAGATTTTAAAATTCGCGATACTATGAATATATTTTTTTAAATATAATTAATTCATTGAAAAAAAAATAGTACTAAAGACTATACTATTTTTTTATATTGGTAGTTTCTGCTTTTTGAAGTGGACGAAGCAGCGGTTTATAAAAAATAGTAATACAAATATATTGAAAGATATAAGAAGTTGTTTGAAGTTACATAAATTGGTCTGGCAATGTATGTCCCATATAACTCGATTTCCTATTGCGCGGAACGTATCCCCTGCGTTATACGGAAGTCCACTATATATCGAAGAGTGATTAAGTTATGGTAATAACTTTGATAGAAATGATATATCATATAATTACAATTAGTTTTTTTATTATTTTAAGTAAAAGATGAGCATTGCAGATACATTAATATCTTTTGTGATTACTTACCTAGTCGATTATAATAAAACGTCGCTCGAGAATAAAAGTAAACCTCATCGATCTTAGATAACTTAAAGTGTGACACATATGCTATACTTTCGAGTATGTATGAGGTCGTTAATTAACTTAATAGAATTGCGCAATAATATACTTTATGATCGTTATCTGGGATGTGTTTTTATGAATATCCTCTCGAACGGAGCTCTTCAATAATTTTGCATGAGATCCGGCGATAAGCCTGTTTTGTTTTGCGGTTCTTGCGAATATCTGTTATGCTCTGCGGTTTTCCGGCAATGTTTACCAAAGAAACCGGAGGATAGCACGACCAGTCTTTTCACGGGAACCAAGCATTTCGTTCGAAATTGTGTATTAACAGTTCGATATTTGGAATACGAAATAAAACGAAGAAGGTAATTAGTGCTGTTTACTGTTTCGTTTCTGGATTATTTATAGTTTTCGTAAGTAATGACTTTGATGATTGTGTTTTGCAGTCAATTACTGGTATAATTCATTGGTAGTTTACTATACATCGCATATTTTTTTTTGATATCATCGAGGCTTTGCTAACTAGAAAAAGCCCAATTAAAAATTTGATAAATAGACTTTTGAGTCGCTTGAGCATTACTTTAAAAGCAAGCAATATATTAGTGTCATTTCAATTTTGCTCAAAGATAAGTTATATTCGTGGAATTCTCAATTAGCTTCATTGAACAGTTAGATACGAGTAAGTATTTGTTCTGAAATGCAAAAGCTTCAGCTTTAAGCATTATATATATAATACATGAATATTATCGTCATGTCAATGACAACAATATGATTGCATTGCATACAGCAAATGTTAAAGCATCTGTATTTAATAAGAAACCAGTGGTTTCCAAACTTTATTGTACTACTCCCATTTAAAAATATACCCGTGGAACCTCTTGCTTTATTGTATATATACATATTTTTGAAAATCACATTTCTGGTAAACTTTTCATGCCTCCTTTTGCATTCGTTTACTTGTTTGTGAGTATAAGTACATGGACATAAAACTCTTTGCAATATTCTGTACCTTTAAATTGATTTAACACACAAAGTATTAATATCAGTAATGAAACTACATCATTGAAATCGACGATGAATTGCAAATGTTGTAATTAAACAAGTGTGATGTTATTATGGGAAATACCAAAAACTTTTTTTTGTCATTGTTTTACTGCTTGAACAATTTAGGTGTGCCTTATCTGTTGTCACATTTCTTCTTCGCTAATCAATGAAACTTTGTTAAATGATAATACTATATATAGAATGGAACAAGTTTTACCACAAAACGCTCATTTGTAAATTGTCATATGTGTGGCAATACTTACAGATAATTATAGGTATTTCAAATTTTGTTTAAATTATATTAATAATGGTCATAAAAATACATGTCCAATTGTTAAGATATCGAATGAGAAGTTTTCAGATACCAGTAATTGCTATTTATTACTAAGTGAGTCATTGCTAATGTAAATATATATTTTTGTTTATAATTTAGACTACATATTTCTAGTTCCATCTTGATTTATGCTATTAATAACTATGATTGGATAGGGGTGTTTTTCGTTGATGAATATTGAATAATATCCAGCAAGAAGTAATACTTACCTGTTGCGATTTGATTTCAAGAACTCAATAGACCATGATCTCGAGGAGCACTGTTCGACTGATCATTAGTAAAGACACTTCTTATCGGTAGTGCGAGACTTATTTTCGGGTATACCATTAGATGATACAACCATATTCTATTTTTTATTCGGCGAATGTTGCGCTGTGTCTTATCAATATTAAAAGCTAATACGGCCTGCTGCCGATAAGGGGGACGACAGTGGGGAGCAGAGGATGTTTTCTTTTATTTGCTCATTGCAATCGTAAGAAACACTAGACCCAGTTTATTGTTTGCGGATGGTTTGTTGATGGATATAGAACTCTATGTTTTCTCTTTTTTTTCTATATTTGTTATTTTGATATCAGGTATACACTAGGTAGTAGTTGATAACTGAGTGAGCGCTAGAGCGGAGGGCCCTTGCCCTTCTTATTATCAGTGCCGTGTGGTTCTTCCGACGTTTTGCTGCTTATCCAATTCCGAATTGATTGGAAAAGCCATCCTTGTGATATATATATATAATATACATCCAGTGCGCGCCGTGAAACGTGCGATCCGCCTGTCCGTTTACGCTTTATTGCCTTTAGACCACACTTCAGTTTTGGTGCTCCAATTGGAGAGACGACGCAAGACCATGGTTTTCGGTGTTTCGAAAATGGATGACCGAGAGCCTCTGCTGCTGGATTGGTAAGAGCTCCTCTTCGCAACATCAACCCTATTCTCACCGGGAGATGAAAACGTATCTAAAAAAAGAAACGCGCATCTAAATTTATAAAAAAAATATGTGAAAAATGGAAACTGATAATCTCTGTGATGGTTCACCAACACGATAAAGAATTTATTTCTTACAGCTTCCATTCGGTACGCAACCAAAAGCGATAATCATGTTGTTATTCTAATTGGTTGCTATAAAATCGAACTTTTTGATTGCTAAAGCAATTTACGTATTTATTTTCCTTATCACTGACAATTTGTAAGTACTAATGACTTCGTGCAGCCCTCATTTCGAACGGTTTCTGTTTATCACCGACGCCCAAAGGGGAGCTGAGATTATGCGAACAACGACAATTCCATTATTTTATCATCGGTTTACGTCAAATTTGCGACTTTCCTTTACGTTTTATAGCACAAATCGAACGTATCAACATCATTACTGATACGGATAGTAACTAAATGTAAATTATCAATTTTGACGAAATTATTGGAGTGCTTGTTTTCTAGGTAGTCCTTGATCTCTCGACGAATAGCGAAAAACAAAATAGTGCTATACTTTTTTATATGTGATTAAGAAAAAACGGACAGAAGGACCTATGCTATAATTATATTTTATATATTCTGTATATTTCCATTATATTTGTTTGCATTTTTCCTTGTAGTTGTTGCAATAAATATTATTATTTAAAAAAATAGTTAAAAATTTAATTAAAAACATATTATTTAATAATTATAAATTATTTTGTATTCATTGCTTTGCTTCCATTAAGGCATTCCTATCAACCTCGCGCGTCAAATAACTCTGAGATGAAGATGCACCCTTCTGCAATGGAAGCAAAGAGAAGGAATTTTCATTAAAGGCATTCATTCGACATTTATATTCTACCCGGATATATCTGAAATTGAAAATCATTTACTTTATTATTCAAGTAATACGAAAACGTTATAAATAGAAGTAACAATTTTAGTTGCGTCGATTATCAATATATAAGACAGATTATTATTAGTAAATGATTATGCGCTACACGTGTTCACTTTACTTCAAATTTGTAATTCAAAATGTAGATGCAAATGCAATGCAGCGATAATAAACTTATTTTGTTTGTTCATCGAAATAAACAAAAAATACATATATTTAAATGAAATTTCTTCGAACTTATTTAGTTTTTTAAAAATAATTTTAATATTTGAATAGTTAATTCAATCATAATCCGTATGAAATTAGATTGACGTCTATAAGGTCGTTTGTATAAACATTATGAGAGAGAGAGAAAAATGAAAGCCAGTATCGAAATAACTAATGTACTAATTATTTTGTGTTTTACTGAATGAATGAAAAATAACAATGTAAAGCAATTATCTTTATTGTGCATTGAAGATTAGTGTATTTTGATGAGGATTTATTAGCGTCAACAAAGAGTGCAAAGTTTAAAAAAGAAGTTAAAATCAGGAGAAAAGCGATCAAGCGTCTTTAAGAAAAAAAAAGAGAGAATAAAATAAGAGGAAACATTCGTGAAGCGAAAGGAAAGTTGCTCAACCGATAAAATGTGTTGTACGTGCGAGAACTGCTGCCAAATGAATGAATGAAACTGTTTTAAATTGTAATATTACGTGATTTCGCAAATAACAATGTTCCAATGTATATTTATAGATATTACATACAAACTATTTAACTGTCTTTTTGAATCTGCATATTATTATTGTAGCAATAATAAAATTTTAAAGTATTCGTTGATTTTCTTTTATAATTAGTATTTATTTATTTGTAGACAGTAATCAGCTTGGTCGAAATAATTGGAGCGTTCAGCTACAATGTTTTTGAAAAAATAAATTTAATGAGTAACGTTTCGCCTTTATGTTTTTCGCGTGTCTCTTGTGATTGTTCAATTCTCGTTGTTGCACACGTTCCAGACCAAAAATTGTTCGCGAAGAAAAGTGCAAAACCACAGAGATTACGATATAAAATAGTTCACTATCGTCTGACCATCATTTCCAGTATCACTATTTATCTCCATACAGCCATTGCATTATTGTTACTAATCATATAATGCATGGTTAGTAGCAGATGTGTCGAGTTCGGTTACACTTGAGGTTTAGTGCAAAAAAGATACAATGTTCGGAAGGAAGTCAAGGTGAGCTTCGGTGCTAAATTATAAAACAAACAAATACTCTGTATGCCATTGCACGATGGGAAAAGACGAAACAAATTTCAATTATTCATGTTGAGTGTAAAATATAATTGCACGTCGTTTAGTCGAAATGCACAAATTTACATTGTTGAACAATTGTGAGTTTCTTTTAAAGAAACGCATCAACTCATTTATAAATTAATTAAGCGACGAGTTTAGAAATTTAGAAAACTTTTACTTTTATAATGTAAACAAGTTTGCCGAAAAACTCTTTTTTTTTATTTAAGATTGTTACTTAACGCAATTCTAAATTATACAATAACATATGCATTTTTTACAGATGTTAGTAATTTTTCGCTATTTTTAAAATGTCACTAATGTTTGTTATGCAACATGTGAGCAAGTTGAATGACCTATTCTTCTTTTATTGTATAATTTATCAGATGGGATTGCAATTTAATTTAAAAATATGTAATTAAAGTTTTCCACTCATGTTTATTTTTATTGGTATTTAGCTTTCCAACTAATTATGTCATTTGATGAATATATATGTAAGTTTATATTTATATTATATATTACAAATGTTTGACAAAACGATTTGTCAATTTTATAATAGTTTTGTGCAGTATATATAAAATTCGGCACTTTTCTGGTGATGAATTAATATTGTATATGGTAAATATAATTTCTATTTTACGAATATAATTAAGAGAATTTGTTTATAATATGTGTTTTATATAACCTTATAATGGATAATGTAAGATCTTTTTGTTAACCATTGTATTCAACAAGTTGTTAAAATATGTGGTTATTATACATATTGTTGTTTTTTAGTTGCGTTTTTCATTAGTGTTAACACGATAATATAGATTTGTTGAAGCATGCATTGTATAAGCATTTTTTGTACTGTAATATATAATAATTAAATTACAATGAGCATAATAACTAGATCGATATTTATCTACTGTCTGATATAAACTATTATCGATCCAAGTTGACTTTATCTAATTATATTATTACGCACTCAAGTACCTATTTTCATATTTATATTAAATACATTTAATTATTTACCAGAGCAGAAAGACGTATGGTCTATAGGCCTTTGCAGCAATAGAATTACATGTTTCTTGTAGTTGTTGTAATACAGGTTATTGTTATTATTTACAAATTTCTAAATAAATAGTTTTAATAATTATATTAATAAAATTTATTGCAACAACTGTAAAAAATAAATTTAAAACAATAAAATAGAGAAATACAAAATATACATGAAAAAGCTAGTTGTTGTAAAGGACTGTAGACCATAGGTCTTTCTGCCTTTTACATGTTTATTATGACACGTCAATTTGAATAACAAAGTTTTAAACTCGCTTGAAATAGCTGAATAACGTTGAAATGAAAGTAAACTAAAGATCTTGAGCTAATTAAGGTTGGTTTGAAGGTTCTAAAATAGTAAATTTTCTGATTATTCATTCATTTATATTTACATTTCATGGAATTTAATTAGTAATAATAATAGTGGTAGTTATTCAATTGCGTCACTTCTTAAATATATTAAATTAATTAACTTTTATAGTTTTCCTATTTCTAATATATATATATCGAATTTTTGTGCTGTTTGCCATTTACATTAATTTCTGATTTTGAATTGATTGTATTAACCTAATAAATATTACTATAGAAATGCGATAAACTTGAAATTGTTGTATCTGCTTTCTGTAAATAGCAGTAGCTTTCATTTAGAAAACGCATAAAATTAAAGTGAAAGATCAAGTATGAGCATCTGGGCGTGTATGAGTCACGTTATTAGTTTACAATTTGAACTATATATTTTTATTTTTTAGTAAGAAATGAATTTTTAATTTCAGCAATATCAATAATGTTTTTTTATTTATTTTGTGTTTTTGAATACGAAATTTTTACCTTTTTTCTATTTTTTTCTTAGGGAGGCTTCGGACTCGTTGGCGGGATATGAACCGGTGATCAATCAGACTTCCAACGAGCTCCTGTACTACGATGATGGTGACGGTGCGAATGGATCACTTCTGCCGAGCACCGAAGAAATTCTTAAGATATCCATCGTTGGAATGACATGTCAGTCCTGCGTGAGGTCCATTGAAGGAACAATCAGCAGCAAACCGGGCATCAATTCGATCAAGGTAAGCGAGGGTCTACAACTGCGATTGAGAAGTAAATCGAAGAAGTCATGCATGTGTATACAAGCCTGCTCTTATCACAATCAAGCGTTAGTCACATTACAACAATTCGAATTGCAACTATTATAATAGAGACTGTTATCGGCAAGGCAAACTGCTTGACTTGTTCTAATTTATCGCATTCGAGTTGTATTATTCACAGCAAGTAGTGAGTGGTAAGTGGCCAATTGGTGCACGAGCCGGACACTTGGTTTCTCCCCTAGGGAGGACACTAAGAGTGGGAAACTTCAATCGTATCGATTATTGAGACACGCGTCGGCCGCTGACTCAAATACGAAGATATGGAATTGACTTGTCATTTCTTTTGTTGTTCCAGGTCGATCTGCAGGAAAATAAAGCGGTCGTTTCATACGATCCTAACCAGTTGGAGCCTCAGGACATAGCAGACGCCATCGAGGATATGGGCTTCGAGGCTCCTCTTCCTCTTCTCGTCAGCGAATACGGGGTCAGCCAGTGCGTGGTGCACATCGATGGCATGACCTGTAATTCCTGCGTACAAACCATAGAAGGTAAATAAGAAAAAGTTCTAAATTAATCTAGAAAATGTACTCTAAACATTGTCTTAACTTCCAGGCATGATTTCCACCAATGAAGGAGTCAAGGAAATCAAAGTGGACCTTCAGGGCAAACAGGGCATCATTAAATACGTATCAACAATCATTACACATGAGCAGATTAGTGAGCAAATCAACGATATGGGCTTTGATGCATATGTGAAAAGTGTAGATGGAAAAACCGTCGAAAGGAAAAAAGGTATTTGAAAGAATCCATTATTCATTAATATCAATGAAACAAAAGCATTTAAATAGGAGATTACGCACTAAGAAAAAGTAATAACTTACACGAAATAAAAAATGCATTACTTTGTTTATACAAAAATAATGTAATTTATGCGCTCACGTTATCAGCAAAAACAATAATTCAAGCCGTGACAATTTCGGCGTCAATTCATCAAAACATGAATTTTTAAATTTATAGAAATGTTGCATAATGCATCAACTCCAAGATGCATCATTCAAATTCAATTTTTATTATATTATTTTATCATTCATCCATCTGCAATGAAAACATGTATAGATTGAAATATAAAACAGGTTTATTTCGATGAGGGATAATAACCAATATGTAATATGGTTTGTTTTTTATTTAATGATATAGATTCTGAGGAAAAGAAGTCCACTGTTTCTAAAGATGCTGTGGGTAATGGATCCGTTGCTGTGAATATAAAATTGCACACATGCCAATTGCACGTAAAGGGCATGACGTGTGGGTCATGCGTTGCAGCTATCGAAAAACACTGCTACAAAATAAATGGTAACTGTTTAACTCGTATTTAGAACTTTTCTTAATTATTGTATGGTTTTACAGGATGTCACAAGATTTTGGTAGCTCTTCTGGCAGCGAGAGCAGAGATCCAATACGATCCTTCTGCAGTGACTCCAGCCGAGTTAGCCGCGTCCATCACAGAGCTCGGATTTCCTGCGAGCGTGTTGCAAAGTAACGGAGCTGGAGAGGCAGAAGTAGACTTGAGGATCGAAGGAATGACCTGCTCTAGTTGTGTCCACAAAATCGAATCACATGTTAGCAAGATGGATGGTGTGATCAACGCTACTGTGGCTCTGACTACACACAAGGGCAAATTTAGATATGATCCAGAGGTTACCGGACCGAGGAACATCATAGAAGCCATTGAAAGCCTGGGCTTTAAGGCCGAGCTTTTTATACGCGAGAAGGATGGTGATTACTTGCAACAGAAGCAGGAGATTCGCAAGTGGAGAAATTCGTTTTTATTTTCGTTGACTTTCGGTGGACCATGCATGGTCGCCATGATCTACTTCATGGCTTTGATGTCAGCAGGAGCTTCACATGCTGATATGTGTTGCGTAGTACCAGGTAATACATTTTGATAAAAGCGTATCAGCTTGCATTGATTATATTTATTGTCGTGTAGGTTTATCTATGGAAAATCTGGTTATGTGGTCCTTATCAACTTTGGTACTTGTCTTTGGTGGACGTCACTTCTTCATCCAAGCCTACAAGGCGTTGAAACATCACACTACCAATATGGATGTCCTCATTGCAATGGCAACATCCATATCATACATCTACAGTGTATGTGTTGTCACAGCCGCGATGATCTTGCAGCAACACACTTCTCCACAGACGTTTTTCGATACGCCACCCATGTTACTAGTTTTCATCAGTTTGGGTAGATGGCTAGAACACATTGCCAAAGGAAAAACATCAGAAGCTTTGTCACGACTTTTATCATTGAAAGCCACTGAAGCCGTTTTGGTCACTTTAGGTCCCAAGAATAACATCGAAAAGGAACGCACCGTTAACGTGGATCTGGTGCAGAGGGGCGATTACTTGAAAGTAGTTCCCGGCGCCAAAGTCCCAGTGGACGGTAAAGTGATCCAAGGGCAATCCATGTGCGACGAGAGTCTCATCACCGGCGAAAGTATGCCGGTGAATAAAAAGAAAGGCAGCTCTGTTATCGGTGGTTCGATCAATCAACACGGCCTTTTAGTAATGCAAGCCACCCATACGGGAGAAGCTACCACGCTTTCCCAAATAGTGAAACTCGTGGAAGAGGCACAAACCTCTAAGGCTCCCATCCAACAGTTGGCGGATCGCATCGCCGGTTATTTCGTTCCAATAGTTGTCTTCTTGGCTCTCCTCACACTAATTGTTTGGTCCATCATCGGATTCATCGACATCAGTTATCTTCCCATTTCAGAACACGAAAAACACTCGTTCAGCAAAACAGAATTAATTCTTCAATTCGTATTCAAGTAAGTTTACATGTACAATTTATTTGAAAATTAACTATATTCTTTTTTTTTGCAAGGTGTGCTTTAAGCGTGTTGGCCATTGCTTGTCCATGTGCTTTAGGTCTTGCCACTCCCACCGCAGTCATGGTAGGCACTGGTGTCGGAGCAACAAACGGTATCTTAATCAAAGGTGCCGAACCTCTGGAAAACGCTCACAAGGTTAAGGCGATTCTTTTCGATAAAACCGGAACAATTACCAAGGGCCAACCAGAAGTGGCTGCAGTATGGTTGCTGGGCGACCAACTAAGTCCTTCGGTGATTTTTGCGGTTCTTGGTTGCGCGGAGAAAAACTCTGAACATCCAATTGCTTCATCCATTATTCGATTCGTCGAAGAGACCTTCCAATGCGAGGCCATAGGTAACAGCAGCGACTTTCAAGCTGTCCCTGGGTGCGGATTACGTTGCAAAATAAGCGGCATAGACCAAGTTATTTCTGCCGCTAAGACCTCCACTGAATTCTCCAGATTCTTAAGCGTCTTAGCTGCAGGAAGTTCCGGCATCATTACCTTAAATGATGTCGATGTAGAAGTTGCTAACACACAATCACTTAAATTGGGACAACTTATTGGTAAATATAATTCAATTTAAGTGTTCGTTGATTATATTTTATATATATATTTAGGAATGACGAATGAAGATGAAAGCGATCCGAATTTTGTGTACAACGTGATCGTGGGTAATCGTGAGTGGATGAACCGCAACGGTTTGATAGTCAGCGCCGATTTAGATAGGAAGATGATGTCTGAAGAAGAGCAAGGAAGATCGGCGGTGCTGTGCGCGATCAATGGTAACATAGTAGCGATGGTCAGCGTGGCGGATACCGTTAAACCTGAAGCACATCTAGCCGTGTATTCGCTGAAGAAGATGGGCCTTGAAGTTATACTTTTAACCGGCGATAACAGGAAAACAGCTGGAAGTATAGCTAAGCAAGTGGGCATCTCGAAGGTCTACGCAGAAGTGCTTCCATCCCACAAAGTTGCTAGAGTACAGAAGTATTGGATTCACACAATTATATTTTTTTCTCTTTTCTTATATTGTACATTCTTAGATTACAGAGTAAAGGGATAAAGGTTTGCATGGTCGGTGACGGCATCAACGATTCACCTGCTTTGGCTCAAGCTGACGTTGGCATGGCAATTGCTTCCGGTACGGATGTTGCGGTGGAAGCCGCTCACGTCGTTCTTATGCGTAACGACCTTCTAGACGTAGTGGCCTGCTTGGAACTCAGCAGGAAAACTGTGAAGAGGATCAGACTGAATTTCTTATTAGCCAGCCTTTACAATCTTTTATGTAAGTTTCAAAATACACTCTTCAGTAGACAATATTTTAGCAATTTGTGATTTCTGAATAGGTATACCATTGGCTGCTGGTGTCTTCAGCACGTTTGGTTTTATGCTTGCGCCTTGGATGGCGAGCGGAGCTATGGCTCTTAGCAGCGTTTCAGTCGTAAGTAGTAGTTTATTGTTGAAGCTGTGGAAGAAACCTACGAAAGAGCAACTCACAACAGCGGAGTATCTGATGCTTCGGAACAACGTCGAATTGGACACGATATCCATTCACCGTGGTCTTGATGACATTGAGCAAACTAGTCCGAACACTCCAACTGGCCTCTCAAGGTATTATTAACATTTCTCTCTTCAGATTATTTAAAAAACAACCCTTATTTTCTACTTTTACAGTGATTTGAAGTCATGAATGCGTTTATTTTTAATAGTGAATTTTATTAGGAGATTATGGAAACAAAGACAGAGATAGTGCATTTATTTTTATTCTACAGTCCTTTCTCTTTTCTAAAAAAAAAACAAAACAAACAAATGAAAACCTATTCTAAGTACAAAATAGTAAGTTTATTTTGTATAAAGTTATCGCAGTGCAGCAAGACTAAATATTTTCACCTACATATACTAATTTTAGTGTTATTGTGATATATCGTTAGATACTGTTGTTGTTTCTATTTAAAATTAACATTGGTTTTATTATAATTGATTTGAATTAAATTCGTTTTAATCAGTGATGTAGAATGCTGAAGATTAAGTAAAAACTAATTGAAAAAATAATAACTATTCGTAATTAAAAATCCTTCTATATATTCCACAATCGATTCGTTACGAATGTATTTTCCACCGAATTGTTGTTCCTCTGTGATGAATAGAACAGTGAAAAATATAATCGATTCATCGATTGGAAACGGCCGTGTTGAATGGAATGCGGAAAGATTCAAGTAGTTTGGACTTTGGACTCCCATTATCTTTCGGAGCGCTGTTGAACGTTATCATCCTAGATATAATTTGAAAATGTTTCTTGAAAATCATGGATTTTATGTTGGCAACGGATATGTTGTGATAATGCGATCTTCTGATTTTGTTTCCAGATTCCTGAACCGCAACAGACTCACAAGGGAGTACCTTCTGAACGGGGACCAAGAGGACGATGTCAGCGTCGATTTCAGCGTCAAGCAACACAATTCCCCATCTTCCGCGCTCTAAGCATAATCTCATTCAGTAATTATTACTTACTTAAATTTAAGTTCCACGCCAATTCGTTACTTGTTTCAACCTTTTTCTTGTGATTTATTTAAAGAAAAAACGCATCACAGTATTTTTATAGAATTTATTATATTTGTAAAATAATGATGTACTTATACAAAATGGAAATGTATATAATAAAAATATAATAAGGACGACATATCTTATGTAAGGGGAATGAATGGTGAAAGAAGAGCGTATCCTGTAAAAGGTTCAACATAATCGACTTTTAAAGTTGAATATGATTTAATTTTGTATACAAATACAAATTACACTTAAGTAGTCAAATTGAGATAAGCTTATGTATCTTCATAGCGTAGCGCAGTCCACAATCGAGAAGACAAAGGAAACGCAACCGAAGCGCAATAGGGATCCGTGATGCAACAAAGCCGAACCTTCCCATCCTGCGCTGTTATTCTGTTCTTCAGGAGGCAAATGTCGGTTGCCCGTTCCCGTAACGCAGGAACACTCCTTCCCGAGATTCGAATCCATGGAAATCATTTTAGCATCCGTATTCATACTCTTGCACCTACGCATTACCTTCAACGTAGAAATAAAATTAATAATTTCATGTTAGAAATTTACTAGAGCAAGAGAAACATACCTTTCTGCGCTTATCCACGATATCCCTAATTTGCTTATCCAAATCCGCAGGTCTGTGATGATTCACCTTGTGTGGTCTTTCGATTACGTGGTTCGAATAGAGCACGTTGTTGACGTAACTTCCGTGTTGCGAATAGTTTAGCAATTCGTATTGTTTAGTAAACTAGACAGACAATTAATCATAAATTCGATAGATAACTGAGCAGTTTAATATACCTCATCGAAGAATATGACTGCATGTTTGGGGGAGACGTTGTTACAATGTCCGTAACGATCCAATTGAAGATGATTTGCAGCGCCTCTACCAATCGAAAGACTCCTATAACGCATCGAAAGAGCCTCTGGGAACCTAAAGACTTCTTTATTTTAACATGTTATACTCAAAACCAGCCAGCAGACTTACCTTGCAGAAACGGTGGGTCTGTAACCCATGAAACTTGCGTCGTGTCTAATCTCGGTGCCGTCACTGCTCCGCACATTATAAAAGTATTTGGAAACCACCGGACATAACATAGCCCTTGCCCTCAAGCTGCTGACTCCAGATGCTATAATCCTGCTACCATTTCCCGAGTTCCTCTGCTTCTTAGGACTCGAAAACACCCTAGCTATTCTAAAATCAAACAAAAAAAAACACGAAACAGCGATCAATTCAAGCATATCTGTAGACGCAACATTGATTAGTACCTCTCAATATCGGCAGCTGTTAGAAGCTGACTTGGTAATGGCATATTGCAATTTCTTAGTACAGATTGCAAACTGCTGGAATGGGCTTGTGATAGATAAGCTGAGAGCTGGTAGGACTCTTCAGTGTGCTGCTGAGTGTACAGAATCTGTTGGATTCGTTGCAACGCCAGCAGCTTCAGCACCCGATCGTCGATTTGTCGCAGCTCGCGTTCAGCTTTCAAACAAAAACAAACGTCAGAAAACAATTGTACAACCTCATTAGATCGCTTGCGGTTTAAAACAATTGCAGTTTTTTTATTTCAGCAAAAAGCAAAACAAAAAAACAAACTTCAGCAAATTGAAACAATTTATAATGACGGTATTTTACTGCATCTGCAATCAACATTTAATGATTTCAAGAAAAAAATGGTAACACTAAACAATAATTGGTAAATACATTCAAATCAAAATCATATTTTACACAAACTATATTAAAACTGATAATCTTAAGGAATATTAATTTGATAATTTCACTTCTATAGAGAAACATACCTTCCATCAATTCAAATGAATTATCTGAAATGTAATCGCATCCATTATAAGGTAAACATTTCTCCTCGTGATACTCTCGTTTAACTTCCTCCTTAGTTTCTACTACGTCTTCCTCCTTCGTCTTCTCGATATTTCGTTTACATTTCTCCTCCTCCAATACTTGCTCCAAGAACTCGCCAGCCTCGTTTGTTAGCTCAAAAACATTGTCCTGGACATCTGGCTTATCCACATCCATTTCAGAGACCATGTCAACATCATCCTCAGTCATATCAACAGTCTCTATAACATCGTCACATCTTTCCTCAGACACAATCTCCACGTCATCTGAGACAGTCTTAATCTCATCCTGCTTCACCTGATCCACTTCCTGTTTAATAATCTCATAAATCTCCCTATTCGCTACAGTATTCAATCTGAGGACATCTCTGAGAGATGGCAATAAAGCTATTGGTTTCCTGTAATGCGTTTTCACCATCATAGGAACTGAGACTCTCCTCCTGGCGCCCATTTTCACCTTGAACCTGAACGGCGGATTGGGTCTGTGCACTCGCCGAAAGAATTCCAATTTAATTGCATCTTGATCGACCGGCTGATGGGCGTATTGAGTCCAAAGACGATTTCTTTCTGTTGCAGAGGACGATGTCAAAAGCTTGGAATCGAGGATATGCTGAACGTGATTGGGACACATCCATCTGTCTGATGGTGGGGTTGCCAATGGCGGATCCAAGCAATCCAAGTGAAAAAACAACGGACAAAAATCACACGATATTAACGTTCCACTTCTACAGGTTTTCGAGCACACGTAACATTTACTTGACGGCAAAGCTGTGTCTTTGCGGTTTGCTGTACTTGTACTTGCAGTAGAGGGTGGCCTCTTACCAGCCTTTAACTTTTCAACTAAAAATTTATTTATTTATTCATAAATACAGCTTTAGTTTGTAGAAAATAAATTACCTTTATCAGTGCCAGGAAAGTGGCAGGGCTCCATCATATGTCTTGGTAATTCAAACTGTTTTGGATTCTCTAAACTGGCTGCTTGTATCAGGAGTGCCATTGAGTTTGTTGCCTTTGTTTGAACAGATTTCTGACTTTTGTTACGGCAGCTATGGCACAGCCACTCTCCTTCTGGTATATCATGTTCCTCCAAAGGTGGATTGCTTTAAAGATAAAACAGAAAAATGCATTACTTGCAAGTGCAATCAAATATTTAGATAAAATAACTTACTGACATTGTAAATGAAAGCTAAATGGACATTTATCACAGCAAATTAAATCACCACCTTCACCACAGCTATCACACAGATCGTGATTGTGGCCCCTGCCCGGTCTCTTGAAATATGGATGATTCTTCTGTGAAGCCTTGACTGCTGTGCTTGTGGATGGTTTCTCTTCACTCACTGGAGGTGCAATTAAGGCCTGCACTTGCTATAAATACATGATAGAAAGGATAAAAAAGGTATTTGTGTAATAATTGAGGATCAAGTTTGCCTTACAGCCATCAGCCCTCCAGATCCATCCAGGTCATAATCTACATTATCCATAGTTGCTAAATACTTAAATAAAATTTGTATATTTTACATGGGTAAAAACTACTTAGAAAGGCCAGAGCATTTCCAAGTATTCCTATGCAAGCTGATACATCACTCAACCACAGCACACATCAACACCGTAATTTACATTAACATACACTTTTCTATTGAATAAAACGAGGCTGTTGGCTAAATAATACAATTAAAATAATAATCAAAATTGACAACCATTTCGGTGTATTACAAATATATTAACTGTAGGAAATTTCTATGTAGGCAACCAAATTTACCCAAACCTTGAATAATTACAGGTTAAACATAAATGTTAGATATATCTATATATGGCGCTCCAAGGAAGGCTATACTAC
>JAFMTC010000207.1:115361-126866 GCA_018845635.1 Nicrophorus orbicollis
GCAATCCAAGCAGCCATTACGATTGCTACTGAAGCAAAAACTGGCACGAGGAACAGAAAGAAACTGTGTGTTATGTTCACCCTGGATGTTAGAAATGCCTTCAACTCAGTGTCCTCGAAAGAGATTCTCAACGAAATAGAGAAAAGAGGGTTTGAGACAAGAATCACTAAAATTATAAGTAGCTACTTAAGTAAAAGTAAAATAAAAATTAGAAGTGAGCAAGGAGTGGCTAAAATGACCATCACTAGCGGCGTCCCGCAACGATCGGTGCTAGGACCAACTTTATGGAACATAGCATACGATGACGTCCTACAAATCGAACAACCAGCAGGAGTCACAGTGTTGGGATACGCGGATGGCCTGGAAGTTTTAGCGGTCGCAAAAACTGAAGAGGAATTGATGTAATCGGCAAACCTGGCAGTTGCCAACATACAAGCGTGGATGAGCAACAAGAGTCTCAGCTTAGCACCTACGATAGACAGCTGCTTCTCATTCGGCCAGCACGTCACCAATGCAGCACAACGGGTAGCATTGACTTGCACTACAATAAGTAGGCTGATGCCGAACATGGGAGGACCAAAGCCTAGTAAAAGAAAGCTGCTGGGCACGGTTGTGCAGTCCCTGATGCTCTATGTAGCGCCAATCTGGGAGAAAGCCATGAATGTGGCAAAGTACAGGACAATACTGGGGAGAGCACAGAGAAAGGCGGCAATACGAGTGTGCAGTGCCTACTCCACTATATGCCATAGGTGGGCGGCACTGAAGCACAAGGCTGAAGCAAATCTGAAAGAGACAATGAAACCAGAGAACCTAATTAACATCATGCTGAGAAGCGAAGAGAGCTGGAATGTCATAGCTGGGTATAGCAAAGACATCATCAGCAGAAAGATGAAAGAAAGGCACAGCTCGAAGAATAGAGTGCAGAGATGCAATGAGCCAGCATAGAGATAGAAGTGCGGAGCAATTTGCACGAATAGAAACAGCATGGTCAGAAAGACATTGGATAACTCCGGGTCCTGCATGCTGGTTTGAGGGGGGAGTGGTTTTAGTGCGTAGAAATCGCACAATACCGCGGTTCATGCTCCAGCCGAATTACCGACATACGTTATCCAGAGTATATCGAATTTGAGCGGGACCGTAAACTAATAAGGTATTAATTATAAGTAAAAACTGTGTTTGATTATAGTAATTTATGTTTGTTTTGTAGGAAAAAATATGCTTACTGTAAGTCGTATAAACAAATAAATAAGTTTGGCAAATGAGATTTAAATGTGGGAGATAATTGGTAACAAATAAACTTTTATTAAATATTATTAAATCTCTGATTTACTTTAATAGGATGATATTTTTTTAGCATAAACAGTTTCTAAAAAAGGAAGTTACACAGATTTACGTATAATCAAAACAATATTTTGATATAAATTAATTTAATTCGAATATATAATATATTTTCAACTTTGTATCCAATTTTTTTCTTTATCGCATACGTATTTATAAATAAATAGTAACAATTTATTTTAATTTTGTTTATTTACAAGAAAACGTTATAAATAAAAAAACCTCTACATGAAAAAAAAATGCAATAATAAAGTCTTATATAAATTGCTAAAGAACATTTGAATTTTATAATTGATTTTTTAAAGATTTGTAGTATATATAGTTGTTGGAAAGGAACAAACATTGGCACACAATTGTAACGATCGGAGATTCAAATTGGAATAATGAAATGAAGGGTTAAAAAAGTTAATTTTCAAGGACCTTATTTACGTATTAATACAGATATAGAAAATATTGGATCCACATTAATAAGAAAGTACAAACTATAACTAGCCAAGTATTTACAATGCGATCCAAACAAGTACAAAATGTTTATGCTTCTTGATTAATTTTCATCATCAATACGTATTTAGAGTCAATTTGGAGCATTGATTTGAATATCGTAATTGTAATGAACCTAATTAATGTATTAATCAAGTTTATAAATGCATTTAAGCTTGATTATGTAGATGAGTCTAAATGTGTTATTTTTTTAACTCTATATGATTTTGTTGTTTGTGCATGAAATAACAGTCATTCAAGATGAATAATGGGACATCACAGTGATAAGATTCTTTCGATACGTCACTTATTGAATGTGTTCGTAAATAGACTCCTTATTGCAAGACTGATTAGTAAATCAGTAACTGACTTCTGGTTCAGACTTGTTGAGAAATAAATAAATAATCGCAATATCAAATTACCGTTGAAAATAATCTATTCTCAAGATTTTACATATATACAGGGCATGCCATAAAACGTAAAGCCATTCAACACATGTAGATTCCATCTAAAATTCCTATGCCTTGGTGTTACGTTCAATAAACGCGACCGTTCGAAAATATATATTTGCAGTAAATACAATTTTCGACGGTGGAGTCGTGAAAACCCATGACTACAATAACTCATTTAAAATCTAATACTTAATTTGTGTTATAAAGAATCCTTATTTAAAAGCTTTGGCGAAAACTAAACAATTTTGATTATTTTTTTGTATTTTATACCTAAATAAATAGAACGTACGGTAAACTATGAGTATTATTTGTAATTCAAATAATAAAAAGACAACCCTGTATCGAAAGCTGTTTTTTTTATGTAAGGAAGCAGTAAAAAGTTTCCGTATCAAATATTATTAATATCCTGTTTAAAAATGAAGTTATCTTTACTTAAGAATAAAAACTATTGCACTGAAGCCCCACGTAAAAATCCGCCTTTGTAGAAGCCTTCTTTATTTCCACTGAAAAATGTTCAATCAATCATCATCGAGTTCTAAATCCAACTCGATATCCTGTCTGTCCATTTTCTGCAGCGTGTTGATCATTTGGTACCGGGAAAATCGCAGAAAGAGCTTCCGAAACCACACGTACTGCGATTGGTGCTGCTTCATCGCTTTCTTCAGTAGGCTCCTATCGCTATTGGTAGCAATATACCTGCAACAAATTCAGCTTTAAATATTTTATTGTAACTAGAATCTAGTCTTACCTTATCCTAGATAATATGTAACTTATTGGAATATCTAATAATAACCAATATTTCCTAACTATATTTACTGATTCAAGTACATAAACATTACAACCTGGAAAATTGAGAAAAAAATGCATTAGTTCTTGTTGGTATGACAGGCTTGAATTGTTCTTATTACTATTGGGTAATTTCTTGGTTGTACTTAGATATGCCACAGCAAAGTATAAACTGCAGTGGTTCAAATGCCTGCTAATGCCATGCTTATCAAAGGTGATTAATGTGTCTATGTCGTAAAGGGCCACTTGGTGGAGGATTAATTGAGCTGCTATCTCTGCAGGCCATTTGACACTCATGGAGTCTGGTAAGCAGGAGTGATTTTGTACTATGATGCATTCCTCTTTGATACCCAGCACCTTGCAAGCTGCATACAGTTCTCTCTTCCTGGTGATTCCCATTCCATAATTCTTGCCTGAAATCAGACATTTTAGCAGATACACCGCAGTAGCAGCACATTTATTTACCAGTTGAAAGACACATCAGATATACTAAGCAGCCGGGTCTGCGTGTGAAGTTGAGTACCGTCGGCCCGAAGAACATGCACTCATCGTCTGGGTGTGCGATCACGAAGAGCACGCGTTTCGGAGTCACTTTTACGTCTTTTCGAAAACTTAAAAGCTTCCATTGCATAATGAGCAGATAGAGAATCAGGCATAATAAGATGTAGAAGATCAGGAAAAGAAGTAGGTGCTCCAGGACTTCGTTTAAGTAGGTCCGTAATTCCAATTGGATCGACTTGAACCAACCGATTATGGGGATCCACCGCGACTGAAGCCAAGAGAAATCTTGGCTCATAGCTTCCTCAGGAGTTATATTTAGAAAGACCGACCATTCCTTGCATTGCTCGACTCCAGTATAAATAGAGGGCCCACTGTTTTCCTTTGCCGCAAAGTTATTTATAAGCTCCACTTTCTGACATTTAAGGTTAGGTTACATCACGGGATAAATGTCAGAAAAAATAATTTATTTTGAAGAAAACTGGAGGAAATTTGAAGAACTTCTTTCGCCAATTTCTTCAATAAACTGCATTCTAATTTAAAATTTCAAAGTAATATTAATCTTAAAAGTATAAAGTGTAGTAGTGTATACAAAAACGTTGCTGTTCGATAGGACAATGCCTTAAAGTTCACTATTTTAGACTATTTCAAAAAGATTAGAATTTCATTCTTATTTCAAGAAAGAATTCTATTAATAAAACTCAATGTTGGTGGTCTAATATAAAATTAAATCTAAGAAACTGAAAATTCATTACTAAATTTATCATATAAAATATTAATAAAAATACAGATAATATATTTACTATGTAATAATATTAAAATAAATGAAAATTTTCAAAATTTAAATTATTATTATTTTTATTTTCATATGTTGGTGACACTTGGTAAACAGTGCATTTATTTTGACATACTAATTTTGACAGATATTTGTGTTTTCATATGGTATTTGTTTACTGCTCGAGAACAGTATGTTAAATATCGTAAAATATATCTAAAAGAGTTACTTAAAGAGTTGAAAAATGGATGTGGATTTGTTGAGGCCAGGCACTGTGCCAATATCTCCGGATACTGTTTTGTGGTTCGAGTTTTTACTAGACAAAAACTTGTTGCTTAAACATTTGAATAAACCTAATCCAGGTTAGTAATTGTAGTATTCATCAATTTTCTTTATAAACTTATATGGGATTTGATTTTAGATCCTACACCAATAGAGTTGATCACCAAGTTCGCTACTGCCATTTATGAGTCCATGAAATATGAGGTGAAGAAACCTGAACCAGAAGCTAATGAATTGGGAAACAGCCTAGACACCAGTGATTCCCAGCCTAAATTATCACTCAGGGTGATTGCTTTAAAAATATTGACTCTTAAAGTTGCTTCATATTTAAAGTGGAATCCTGGTAATTAATATATTTCTGATATCATAGCAACATACTAATTTATTCCCATTTTTAGTAACTTTAAGAGCATTACAGTTTAAATTTCAACTTAGTGTCTTGCAAGACTTACTTTACTACACAAACAATGAAATAACTGTAGAAATCCCAAATGTTGTTACCAATGATACGACACCCCAGTATTCATTTGCACTTGTTATCTACCATAGATGGTTTATTGGTACATGTATGCACAGAATTTTGAATAATTCTCAAAACAGGTTGAATATATTTATTTTTCTAATATAATGATGTTTTAATAATCTTATATTTTAAAGAAACAACGGTGATATAACGGCGGTGGAGGAGAATATGATGTGCACACCTGAAAACATCGAGAAAAGTCTGAATTTCTTGATGAACGCATTACAATGGGAACATGTACCTTCTATGCTTGGATACAACTGTTTCGTGTTGTTGACGGAAGGTTCCAGGGACACCCAATTCGAATGGAACGAGGCTGTGCCCATTTCTAAAGAGGAGTTCAAGTCACAGATACACTATGATTTGGGCGCATTCTACTTCTACAAAGAAAACTATGAGATGGCTTTCAAAAATTTCAAACAATCTGTGACCTATTTCAAGGAGATTAAGGACAATAAAGGCTTTTGCAGCGTGGATTACGATTGCTTGGAGAGCTATTTATTTGCATGTAATTACGCCGAGAATAGCGGAAATATATCATTGTTACAGCAGATGAGCAATTCCATAGTCAATCAATACACAGTGGGTGTTTATAGTTTGAAATGTAATTTGTTTTAATTGTCCATATTTTTAGGGAATTTTAAATATATTAATTCAGGATAACAAATTAAGGGAAATTCCATTAGTGCACAGGGTTACCTTGGAGTTGGATATACAAGGAGCACTTTCCAGTGGGAAATTCACTGTGGCCAGAGACTTGTTGCCAAAAATCCAAGCATTAAATGCCGTCAGATGCATCTTAAGTAGAAATGCGACCCACCAATATAACTATAAAACTTCGAAGGCTTTGGATTTTTTTATTTGGGTACATAATGAAGATTAAGAGATGATCTTAGAATTTCATATATTTTTTTAAATTTTAGGCTACAGCAGCTGTTTGGAGTTCAACTAGTGAAGTAGACAAGAGGTTACTAGCAACTCATTACATGCAATTGATCATAAATCTAGAATCAGAATCTTTGCTGGACACATTATTAAATCACGACATATTAAACAATATTTTCGATGACATTGATGTGGACCACTTGAGGCAAACAGTTTCAAAAGTTGTTGAAATTCCTTCACTGTTACAGAATTTAAATTGGAAACTGCCGGATGTAAAAAGTAATGGGATTATTATTTCTATAATAGTAGACTATAAATGTAACGTTATTTATTTTAGGAAATCCTAAACTTGATCTTAGGTTAATAGAGCAACAACTGATATCGTCATATGATTCGAAAGAGATTTGTGATCTAATAGCAAAAGTGAATTCCAAGAATTCAAATAGATTAGCTTGGAAAATCAACCCCAAATGGGAATTGCCCATACCCCTTCATAGCGTTGTCACGTCCATTTCGAGAGGTAATTTTACAATTCAGAATTTGTAGTATTTAATTACATTTTTTTCGATTTTAGGATTTATTCAAGAGTTTAGTTATGTAATGCTTGCTAAATCCAAGGAGCTAATGCTAGCTAAAGATTGGGGTACCTCTATTGAATTTTTAAGAATCCTAGAAAAAGAAATTCATAACAATCAAAGTCTAATCAAATTGTCTCATCTGATAAACTGGGAAATACTATTAGTGCAAATAAGTCAGTTATTGGAGGATTGGCCGGCGCCTCATATCGGTAGTGATTGATCAAATATTTTAGTAGAATATAATAATTATATTTATTTCTCTTTCAGATCGACAAGCTTTGTGGCAAGCGTGTGAAAACTGTTTGAAAACCGAATCGGTCTTCCCACGTACTGAAATAATAGAGCAATGCGTTTTGTGTCTGTTGAATATTGGACGATGGGAATTTTTAACTTCTTTCGAAAAGCCCTGGAGTTACGTTGATATCGCCGCATCCATTGCCATATGTTGTCAAGATCTCTTAAAACATAAACGCCAGAAAAAAGTTAACAAGGAACTATGGGATTTAAGTAAGTTCTTTTTCCAACTAAAAAGTCTATTTGAAACTTTGTTTATCGTGATTTTGTATTTCAGTTGTGCCAATATTCAGCGTGTCATCATCGTCTTCTAAAAGAAGCAGCTCAGGGAACACGAACATTATACATAGGGATTCACCTATTAATAACCGAAAGATTCAATTTATATCGTTCTTCTGCAAGCTTCGAGATGCCACGGTTCTTAGCGTAATAATCGCTATTTTATCAAAGTTGTATAACATATTGAGAGATGATAGCAATTTAGAAGTATCCATTGATACTTCATTGATATTACCATCATCGTTAAGCAAGTAGGTTTCTTTAAAACTAATTACAATAATTTTAAATACAACATATTTTGATAATGATTTCAGTATAAATTCGTACAATTTGGGTTCAGTGGCGGACACTCTTTACGAGATTGTACTTCAGGCTTTGACGTACTATCCAAGTAGTTTACAATGGTTGAGAGTAATGGGAGATATTAATTTTTGTAAGTTTATTTATATCATTTGTAAATGTTATAACTTTCATTGTATTGTATATTTTTTAGCAAATTCAAATTACGAGAATGCGCTGAAGTACTATTTGCAAACTCTTGTTGTATCTTCGGATTATTTCAATATGCCAGTGAGGAATGATGAACATGTATTTAGGAGAATGATAAAGTGTTGCACGCAGTTGGGTTGTCATACGCAGGCAGCTGTTTTATGTCAGTTTTCCGACGACCCTGATTACACGTTTGCGTTCAGAAGTTTAGTTGATTTCAAATTTTGCAATGATTCCGTTGAAGCTTATTATCACTGTTTCTGGGATATAAATATACTAGAATACCTGGTACATTTTCACCATAAACGCGGAGAGTTTCAAAGGAGGAAGAAAGCGATGCATACACTCGGACAACTCGAGCTGAATTCCAGTAATAATGAGGAGATACAAAGGGAAGCAATTAATTTGAGAAAAAGAACGTTCTTGCAGGCCATGTGCAAGCAGTACGTATTTTAACATTCATGTAAAGATGACATACAACAATGTTTTATGAAAATGTACTAAACTAGATTAAGAATCAGAATTTCAATTTATTTGTTTATTGGTAACCCAGTCTGGAGTAATCATTGAGCTACAATCAATTATGCTAGTAGTGAACAAATAAATAAATGCTTTCAAAAGGGAATATATTAGATATAAAGAGAAAAAGAAAGATACACATTATTGATATATAAATTGAATAATATACAATGTTACCATTTACACGATACAAAATAAAAGTTTTTGTAAGTTTTAAAATAATCTAGTATGGTGAGTACAGTAAAATAAAATCAATTAAAAAAATAGAGGAGGAAATTGCAGAAAGATCGTTGGAACGTACTTCCAAATAAATTGAATTAATTCTACTTGCCATTTACCAAATTACTGTAGTTTCCGGCTATGCGCGGATTATGAATTTAAAAGGTGCGGTTTGTCTACGAATTCTGGGCCATACCTGTAGATCGTGGCAGTAGTTGCAGCAACCATGGAACCCCAAAATAGCAGGAACAGTAATTGTTCGGTAGTGTATTCCGACGGTAGAATAGCACAAGTGACGAACATAGCTAAAGCTACTAAGAGGACTGATGGGAATGTTGCGTACTTCCAATCCCTTTCGGAGCGCAACGGGCTGCGGAGATCAGCTAAACCGTGGAAAACGTCTAAGGAATCTTGCCTAAAACCATCCATGAAGTTGTTCTTGTAGTAACGGATCAATGAGTTCATTCCATCGCGCATCAAACCCATGTGCGTTCTCTTTCCGGTCCTCGTGTAATCCGTTTTCAAGGCTCCAGTCCCAGAGTATTGAATACTAATGAAGTCAGCGTTATCAGCCCATACAGCCTTGAACAACGCTTCAAAAACTGTTTGTTCCTCAACAGTTTGTTCGTAAGTTAATATGTCTAATAACTTCAACATCGCTGTTAAAGCTCTCTTTGCTAACATGCTTTGAACGACGTTGGTACGATCCAAACAATCCACACAGTTCGTGCGGAAAACACCTGCTTGCAAAGATACCAGAGCTCCTTTCTTTAGAGCCATAAAGAATCCCATTTCGTCTTGATCGTGCGCCACGCGATCTATCAAAATAGACAACCTATCCCATCTCATCTTCCTGCATTCCGCGTGGAAGTCGAATGGTTCGTACCGAACCGATGGATGTCCGATACTGTTCACAGTATCTGCAAAGGCTTTCTCCAGATTACCCTCAGCTCCCTTCTGATCAACCAGATTGAGCATCACCTGTCTACCATACTGAGAACTTACATCTTCTAAATGCTTCGTGCATGCCATTTGATGATCGGCTTTGTTAATATCCAGCAACCTCGGCGGAGGTTTGTACCTTAAATCTGGAGGTTGAACCCAGAATAAAGGTATGGATCCTCTAATTTGCACGAAGCTAGTATTGACATCTTGATACTCGACGATCTGCTCGGTTTCAACGAAATTCGCGACGTTTCCTTCTCTGTCGATGCCTCTTCGGAAAAGTCTCGTGCCAGACCTTAAAACACTCCTCCTAGATATAATCGCCCACATAAAATTGTGACCATTGACGACGCAGCGGTTAATGGACACAAATCCATGAATGATCGGTAATGTAAAATTTTTGAAATCTGAATTTGCAAATCCTTTCAGAAAATGTTTATTCCACACAAACCTCATATCAGCCCTAGAAAACAAAGATTGTGCACCAATCTCAGGCCCGAGCTTATGTAATCTTTGCATAGTATGAGAAATATCATAACTGTAACTAAAGTAAAAATATGGAGTATTCAGGACATTTTGAATCATGCTAAGATATTTTGCATTATCCTCTAGTTGTTCAGAATTTATGTGTATATTGCTCTTAGCATATGGAATTAGT
Organism: Nicrophorus orbicollis; assembly: GCA_018845635.1. Lineage (NCBI taxonomy): Eukaryota > Metazoa > Arthropoda > Insecta > Coleoptera > Silphidae > Nicrophorus > Nicrophorus orbicollis. Next base: position 125,362 of record JAFMTC010000207.1, read on the forward strand.
TTGGTTCCTGCTAGCTTCCATATCAGATGCCCATCAATGAATCCTATAAACTCACGTGCAGTTGCTAAAACCAAATATTTTCCAGCCAACAGTTGCACACTACCCAAGAAACCACAGAACTCCACAAGTGACTTATCTGCTGGGATTTGATTAGATTTCTTCTCCACCACAGTTGCTTCTGATACTCGATCAATAATTAGCAAATCTTTCCCAATCTTTGGTTCTATATAGAATTTTTCTTGGGTGATGAATCTTAAAACAATCAAAAACAATATTGTAATTTTGCAGAATTCAATAACTACTGAGAATACTCACAAGTTCATATCATCATAGATATAGTTGTCCATTTTGCTTGTATTTTAAGCAATATATAATTTAATACATTGGTTCAACATTCAAGGTTATAACAGCTTATATTCCTTATGATAGGTATATGATAACAAATGACAACAAATCAAAATGGCTTTCTCCCTTGTAATTCGTATAGTTGTCAAAAGTCAGTAACACCAATAACGCAACAACAAATTTTGTTACAAACTAAATTTGATTATCGAACTGCGACATGTTTAATAAATAATTATTCGGTGACATTGGAGCGAGTTAAATATTGTTAAACTTTCATCATTGCTGAATACCAATATAATTACGTTTCATAGTTCATCAATTGTAGCAACGCAAGCAGCAATAATTAAACGATTAATTAAAGTAACAAATTATAATTTACTTTGCTTTGAAGATATTATTTATTTATTTAAGTTGGTAAAGTTGATTAATGACAGTTGCTAACCTTTAAATGTTTACATATAATTGTTTCTAATGGATTCCATAATAAGTATTAATAACAATTGTGTTTGATTTTTTTTTTAAATAAATTTGGTGATGTTGTGCAAGGTGACTTTTTAATGATTTATGGAGAATGATGGCACGTTCAGTTGCGCTTTGCAATCAATCCTTGCTTGAGGCAGGAGAGAGGCCCATTGAGAGACCACTTGGTGAGCCTGGAGATGTGAAAACGCAGTTTGTGACGAGGGAAGGTACCTACAGGTTGATGACTCTAAGTGAATATTCCAGGCCCAATAGGGTGGGTTACCAGCCACAGGGACAAACTCCTCCACAGGTTAGAGTCTCCTTGGTGTCATTACCAGAACAAGGTGAAAGGATATGCTTCAATCATGGACGAGAACTGTATGTGTATGTGTACAAAGGTATCAAGAAGGCAGCAGATTTAAGTAAACCTCTTGATAAGAAAGTGTATAAAGGTGCTAATCCAACATGCCATGATTTTAATGCAGCTTCAGCTAGTGCTGATAGTGTTAGTTTGTTAATTGGGTTTAGTACTGGACAGATACAATTGATAGATCCAATTAAAAAGGAACTGCATAAGTTATTCAATGAGGAACGTTTGATTGACAAAACGCGCGTTACATGTTTGAGATGGGTGCCTGGTAGTAAATCCCTATTTTTAGCTGCTCATGCTTCTGGGCAGCTCTATGTGTATAATGAGG
>JAFMTC010000210.1:16378-129350 GCA_018845635.1 Nicrophorus orbicollis
GGGGAGCAACGAAGAGCGCTCCTTACTATCAAAGTCAGAACTAACGGATAATTACAGAAGTTTAGGCGGGAAATTTGAAAATATAAATATTCTCTAAAATGTCACTATATTTCTAGCAATTTTTTTTTAATGTTCTTGAAACTTTTTGACATCTACCGTCATCATGTCGATTACTGACTTCGATTTGGTATTCACCGGACGTTGTAATATTGATTAGTAGCATTGTTACGTTAATTTGCCTGCTTATTTACATCAGTTTGATGATTCAGAATCTGTTGAAAGTATCTGTTTTAAATCTAAAATATGTAAAAAGTTCGATGCGCATCATTTTTTCGCCTAAATATGGACGTGCGAATACGAAGTAAGTTTTGATCTAGGTTGATATTTAATAAAATATAAAATTGCAGCTAGCATCACGTTTTACGTTGTATAATTATCGGATTTATTACTATAATCATATCCAGTAATGTTAATGTAAAAATAGTTTAAATACGTAAGTTTAGTAAATATTTGTAATCTAAAAAATCTCAATATCTTCGTCAATTATTTTTCGACAAAAGTATCACATTTTCGATAAAATTAAACGAAATAACCGAGCAGACATTTTTCAATATAATTGCGTAATTTTCATTATATACAAAATAAAATGTTCTTAAATTTACAAAGAAACCCAGAATGATGCAGTAAGGCATTCATAGATAGAAATGACTATAAGCTAAATATTCGTAGAAGTAATAAAATACTTTTATAGATAGCTATGACAATGTACCGATCTTGCAGGAAAATTAAAGCCGAGAAGAAATACGTCAATCATTAATGTAGAATGTTCATAATACATAAAAACTTAATAAACATATAATCTTACAAGTACAAATAAATTATACAAACAACACATTTCACATTTCATTTTACATTTATATATAATTTTCACCTTAACTACCTCGTTTATATGTTGCTATAATTTATTTAAAATACTGAGAATATGATGTTATGAGCCATGTTTGGTAGTATAATGTTTTCTATTAGTTTGTGGTGAATGCATCAACATCTTCTCATCTATAACGTGCAGTGTTATCACTGTTTACCAATATTGATGCACTTCAATATCCAATAAAATGTTCAGGAAAAGGGATGTCCGAATACAGTCGGATTTATGGATATTGGGATTGTGAGTTTCGGAAATTAAAGACCTGCCCAATAAAGATAGAGTTATGGATTTTGAGCAGTTCAGCACTGTGACTACGCTATAGATTTTGACTAGTCGTCAAACGCTATTCAAACTATATAAACAATGTACAAATACATAAATTATGACCCATTGCATTCCTCAGACACAGCATTTGTAAATGAATGAAGGATATGTTCGAACCGTAGGATGAAAAGCCTTTTACCTTTTCTTATAGGGAATTGAGAATTTAACTTTTACTATAATAAATTGCACTGTCATTAGTATTCTTGAGAGGAGGACAGGGAACTGAAACATCCTTTAATAAAATCTCTCAATAATCTCAATAAGTCTCGATAAAATCTCTTTCAGCACGATTTTCGTGTGATCTCGGATACGGTAGATACGTTAGATCCAACTGAAAGCATCCAAAGCTGAATACGTTAGATTTGCTCACTAAATATTGCTTACAAATCATGAGGCGACACGAAATCACCATCAATATTGAAGAAGATTTTAATCCCAATTAAGTTGAAATGAAAATTTAGAAATTGTTTCAACATTGAAAAATATGATAATTTCTATTATTAGTGATATAAATAAATTTAAAAAAGGACGAAACAAACATTTTATACATTATTAATTAATTACATTTCAAGAATTCTAGTCAAGCAGCTTAAACAAATTGAAAATGTTAATTCAACATTTTCTAAAAACCTATCGACATCTCAACACAATCACAACATTCACTAACTCAAATCATCCGAAATCAAACAAAAAACGACTGCACAAAGCAAATATTCCAAAATATTATCACACCGAAACAATTACGAGCGAGCAATCATTCATAATAGGATTTTTGAAGAAATTAGTATAATTCGAAAACTTATTAATTTCATTATTTAAACAAAAACGTTACGCTCAAGCTCAAACGTTACGAGTTCAAAAAAAATAATCAATAAAAATAAATAAATAATTAATTACCGCGGCGGGATGTTGGTTTTTTTGATTGAATAATGTCAATAGAAATACACCCAGTAAATAAAATGGAAATAATTGAATATTCCTGGGGCTACCGGACCGTCCATTTGTTCACTGATTTGCATTATCATATTAAAAAAGTTTGTTTTATTATATGAAGTATATATTTAGGTGTTTTATTTTCTTGTTTAATGAAAATATTATATGGACTGCAAGTAATTATTTCATTATTTTGTTTTAACTAAACACATTTTATACATTTATATTTTATTGTATTTCACAACTATTAACACTGTAGTCAAAAATACAAAACGTTTAATTATTCCAAGAAAGTCATACCTTCTTAACTGCATTTTGCACTAGAACGTCAGTAACGTGCAATAATTTTTTTTTGAATACAAATAAATGTTGCTACTTTGCACATAGGGCCATACACCTTAAGAGGTTCTAGGAATATATTAAGGTAGTTTTTATTTTGTTTATACTTGCTGAATTTGGAACCAAAGTATAAGATGATTGACGACATACACTTTATACATTGTCTGCAGTCGTATTATATGATGATTGCGTGAAATAGCAATCATTGCTAGAGTCGGAATTTAATAACTGATCACAGTATTGTTTTGTTCGTTTTTTTTTTGCAATTCAGCTCCGAACTTGCAAATATCATATAGTTCATCTATTTGTCAATAGTTCAGTTCAGTTCAAAAATTGTCTTTATTATAATAATTGTACACGTATTTGCTCATTCTTCTTCCGTTTCTGCATTTCGTGGCATAGCCTTAGTACGCAGGGTTCGAGTTGTTCATCGCCTTGGTGTTTTCTAGTTTTTGTCTTGCTTCGACTGTGTTGTGGATGTATGTGTTGCGAGAAAATATCATAAAGATGGGTTTTAAAAAACCCGCTCGTCAACGTGGGGTGGAGGTCCTTACAGCCTGTAGAAGGGTAATCTGCTGTATGGGAGTCGATGTTTGTGGGCAACTTCAGCTGCTCCTATTCTGCCCTGTGGTATTTCAGCTACCGCAGGATTTGGATGGTCTAGCACGCAACGTTCATAGAATGTTTGTGCTATTTTCGTTGCATATGGAAAGATTTTAGGGATGTTTGCCTCTTTATGTATATCGTCGTTTCAAACAAACCATTCCTTTTCCATAATCAGTCGCAGGAACTTGGTTTGGCACCTTTGAAACATCAAATAGTGAGTGTCACTGGCCACACCACACAGGAGCCCCGTAGATCATTATTGGTCTGATGATTGTTTTGTATATGAGGAGTTTGTTGGCGATGTTTAAGCCACTCCATGGTGCGAACAGAGAATATAATGTTCTCATCGCACCATACAATATCCCAACGCCTTTCTTAATATGTATCTTGATTATCAACCTTCTGTCCAGGGATATTCCAAGATATTTAATGCTCGGCTTTTCCCAAATTATCCTTGGTTCAATGCTTTTTTCCGTAAACTATCATGGGCTAGGTTATTCTATTGGCAAGCACGTTTCCTGGCTTTCGAGTAAAAACAGCAATGTCCGTTTTTTCAACATTTATTGTAATTTTCCACTTCTTGAAAAATTCCTCGAGGAGTCGTAGGTGGATCTCTATCTTTTTTATAGCAGTGAGGGAATTGTCCGATGTGACATAAATTGCGGTATCGTCTGCGAAGAGGGCTAATTGTGTGTTGATGGATTTCGGTATGTCGTTTATGTATAGCGAGAACAGAAGTGGTGCAAGTACGACACCCTGGAGCATATCTTGCTCTAATTGCTGAGGAGGCTGATTGGACGATAGCTTATGGGATTTGTTGGAGATCTATTTGGCTTCAGTATCGGCATAACAATTGCCCGTTTCCATCTCTTCGGGAATGTGGATAGTCTAATTGCACCGTTCATGATGTTTGTAAGGGCAACCATCCCCTTTTTAGATAGATTCTTGAGAATTATGTTCTGGATCTCATCCTCACCTGGAGCTTTCTTAGTTATAGTATTTTTAATTATTTTCTGGATTTCAGCCGGACTTGCCAGTATATCGGAGGAACTCAGCTGGTCGGGAGCCGTGTGTGAGCCAAGAAGGAATGATTTCACTACGTTTTTGATGTGATTTTGCTCTTCCGTATCCTCATCTCCTAGGTCGTGAACTTTTATATAATTTTCTGCAAGAGCTTCTGCTTTACTAAGGTCGCTGACAGCTATCTCCTCGTTACCGTTCTCACTGTATGTCTTAAGCGTTGGAATTGGCTTTGGTTGTGATGTGAGTAGCTTAACCTGTCTCCAAAGTGCTGTGTTGCAACGATACATCTTTTCATCTTGGATTTTGTTATCGAGTTTTATTCCTAGTATTTCTAATTTAGAGTTGTGCACTGGGTTGTTAATGTTAATCTGCGTATAGTTTATATTGTTCATTGTTAGGATCAGAAGACCTCCTCGGTGTTTATTTCTATCTTTCCTTAGAACATGGAACCCATCCAAACAAAACTCATCATCAGGACACAACTTGGTTTCTGAGATAATCATATCAATTTGATGTGCATTCAGGAAATTCGCAAGTTCAGCATGTTTATTCAATACTGCATTTGCGTTCCATGAGAAGATATTGATGTGTTTCTGTATCGCCGTTTGTTAGTATCAATTTTTAAAAGATCTTTAATTTGTCGACCGGGGTCTTTGCGTCCGCCAGAGCCAGCATCAAATTGGACATCATGTTTAGAGTGTCTGCCAGGTTACAAATTGCTGATGTTTTCTTGCATACCTCGACGAATCATTTGTAGGCAATAATTCCTTCGATTGGATCGAGTGTAGGTCCTTGTGTTTCCATCTGCTTCGATCCCGGTATTTGCGTATTTGTCAATAAACTTTATTAAATCCAATAAACCCTGTTAATCTTAATAATCATATAGTAACGATCCTGTGAAGTATGATCTTAGTGTTTTCTAAGGTTTTAGAGAAGCGCCATCTATTGATGTTCTGGCGCATGAGTGGTCTGAAGTTGATATCATCATAAGTCATCTCTAAGGTATTAGTGAAGCGCCATCTCTCTGTGTAATAGCGTATGTGTAGTCAGAAGTATGGATATTCATAACACCCTCCAACTAAGTAACGCAACCAATCCAACATCTCATCAACATTTCCTAGAATCGTTAAGTCTCCGGTTATCGAAATTGAATATATGTAATAATATTTAATTTATATAACATTTAGCAACTAATAAAAGTATACAGAGCATTGTCATTTAATAAAAAGAATATAGGTTTTCTGTTTACTTTTTGGTTGGTTATTTTAGTGTTCTGTTTCGGGTTTAATTTTGTTATATTTCTTGCTTTTAATTATTATTCAGCGTGTATTAATATTTTCTAGTTTCTGTTTCAATTTAATTGATATATTTAGTTTTCAAGCTATCTAATATCTATTATTTTTATAGAATATCTTGAAGGTCAAGCATTCCCTTATATCTCAGCCTTTCCTTCTCTACTACTTATTTGTAATGTATGTCTTTCTGGCAAGAGCAGTTGATAACTACGTCTTGACAGTCTTTGAATTTATGCATAGCTTCATGAGGTTGCACCTGATTTACACAATATATGTGGCGGATTTAAATCACATTTATTGGTGACTAACGTTATACATTTACATTTGTTTTTGAAAAAAAGGGTTGAGTTGCATGATATTAAATGTAAATTTCAACATATTCTTAATGTGTAAGCAATTTTTGCATGTCTTGCAAAATCTGCAATGTCTACTATGAATCAACTATTTTTATATTTATAACTTTTAGATTGTAATAGTGTAATGAAATTTGCGTTTATTTAAACTTCATTCTAATTGCTATCAGATAATCACATGTCACAAAGTAAGAAAGTGTATACAGATACAATATGTATAAATATAAATAGGTATTATATATATATATATTTGTACTGGAGTTGATTGCATCCAAGAAACTGGTCGGCGAAAATAATAAATGGCACACGCACACCAAATCGAAGGAAAACAAACAATACGTAATAAATAAGTAGGTAAGTGGACAAATTGCTTGCAAGAGATTCGTGCTTGAGTTACTTAAGCCTCAGCTTGTATGAGCCGTTCCTTCCCCGACGAGCGTATCCGTAAAGTAGGAGATCTTCAAGACCTTGCTACAATACTGTTTCTCGGCCGGATGGTTTACAGTCCAGACGCATACCCTGACCCCTTTGTTCCTCCAATTCATGACGATCTCCCTAAAAGAAGAAATATTAAATTTAAAAAAATCGCGTATTTTCTTATATATTTTACCCGCTCACATAATCCTTGTGCAATAGTATCAACGATATGCCGGTTACGTAGTAAGTGACTTTGGGTAGAAGCCACGAGTGCATTTTGTCTATCATTAAATTGACCAAGTGCGTAGGTATGAAGCTGGCTCGTCTACGTCTCAAACCCTCTGGAAACTGATATCCCGAGTAGCTAAAGAAGTAGGGCCTATAAGCAATGGAGCAAACGATTTTAGGATTGTTTCGCCTTATCTGAAAGTTTAAACTTTGTTATAACTCTGTGATAATCTGTATGTTAATTGATTGATTACCAAATAGATGATTGAAGGATAAAATGAGGTCACAATAGCCCTGTTATGAAGCTCTGGATGTTTAATGAATATATCATTCACAACTTTAACCAACTGAAAAATTATAATTATTATCAATATATTATTTAGTTTTAATTTTTTGTATTACTCTGAGATCATGATTCTTCAAATCAATGAACATGTTCAGCCTTGTATTCAATAGAAGCACCACTGTTTCCTCAAGAGTTGGCACTTTCGTGTTCTTGAACTTCTCCCTACAATAATCATTAATTGTTGTGTTTTGATTAACAAAAATACCTCACTTGAAAGGATGATTCGTAGCTATGTCAATTTCCAAGAGTTCTGCATAAGTGATATTGTTGACTATATGTTTCTCGTTGGCCATCCTCTCCAAAGAATTATCATGAAAGACTACAGGCACCAAATCTTTAGTTAATGTAATGTCGAACTCAACATAGGAGCAGTTCTTCTCTTCACACTGTAATTAAAAATAGTGATTTAATTGAATTTAGAAGATAATTATTTATTTACTATTTTGAATGCCACCAGGCTGTTCTCAGGTGCATCCAGGCCAGCTCCTCGATGTCCCACAGCTCGCATAGGTGGTCTGCCATCCGAAACATTCTCTAGATACAATTCCTTCCCGACGATTCTCTCCAGATCAGAATTGGGTGGTTTTGGGACTTTAAGGATAACTAATATGGCAAAGATTATTGCTGTTGGTATGAGGCCAAATGGTAAGAATAGGTATAACACATCTATCAAAAAATACCAGAGGCCGTAGGAGAAGATTACAAAGTTTAGGCATGTTTGCATCAGGACTGAGATGATCAGGAACATTGCTTGGGTAATACAGACACTGGAAATTTTCAGGTAAAAAACGTCACTGTTCCATTTCAAACTCTGAACTCACTGTCGTCGTCATGACATCACGCTAATTAAAGTTCTAATTGGAATTGCTAACTATGCATAGTAGATATACAATGTATAGGAGGAACGCCCCAAGATTTGTTTACATCGGTTATGCAACCAGTCTCTCATGCGATCAATAACATTCTTTTTTTTTTCTCTAATTTATACCGATCCATGATCCGGTGCGACCTCTTGCGCAACATTTAAGAACTATACTTTATAATGTTATTTTGAAACTCGGTGCAATTGCTTAGAGCTTATTTTTAAAATGAAAATCAATTGTGCTTTTACAAAGTGAATTATAAAATAATGCATCCATGGGAATAGAAAAATGCCGTCCTGAGAACGGTCAATAAGGATACGGTTTGGGAGTCCCCAAACCAGTCCGTAATTTCCAATAATCTTAGCTTATAGACAGTTGTTTATCATATATCAAAGAGGAAATTTATAAATGTTTATTACAACTGCTTCAACTGAATTATATTTCAATATAAAAAAGTAAAAGGAAATTAATTAAAGAGAAATCAACTACTTCAATAAATTCAATCAATAAATAAAGCTGAATCTTGATAAAGCTTTTCCAAGCTTAACATAATAAAAAATAAGATCCACAATGGTACAAGACTATCCAATCTAACGTAGAAAACAATTTATGGAAAGATGGAAATTTCAGTAAATTTATATATACATATATATTTATTTATTGTAATGTGTTATTATTTAGTTATGAATGAATCTTCTATATGTTTCATCCTAGTATTAAAAGATTCTTAATTATAATCATTTTATCTATTGTAAAAAACGTTTAGTAAAAACTTGATGTTTCAATAGTTTCGTTCTTCATTTACATAGGTTTGGATACAAGTTTCATACTATTGAAAAGTTACTATGTATGCGTACAATTTAGTAGTATAATTATATTTGATTTAAGTTAATTTTTATTATTTTTTTGCTAAGATAAAATGCAATATATTTAGGTATATAGAATTTTAAATTTTCTCTTTTATTAGATATTTAGAGACTTACTTCACGTATTTATTACGAATAATCTACAAGATACGAGTTCTATTTACTAACATTAATGTGCCTTTGACCCACATCTTCAGGGACATATCAAGCCGTTTCAATTATAATGGTCTTTATTGAAATAATTTAACAATTGCTTTCATTGCAAGAAGAACGATGTTAATAGATAACGAACGTTTTTACCACTCATTTATTTGTAAGAGATAACAACTTTTTCTAGATGAGGAAAATAGAAGGGATGACTACGAAGATGCAAATAAAAATCTGCAAACAGTTGCACATAGATAAAGAGGTTCTTGTGACAACTGTAGATTACTGATAATTGAGGGATTGCGCTCTTCGAGCTTACTCCACCACTCTCTTTGCGCGCTTTGTCACAATTCATTACATTGGAGCAATACAGAGCTCATTTGAATCAGAAAATTTGTGATGAACGGTTTGGCTAATATGTTCATCCAGAAGATATTCGTCCTCACAATATTTCTGGCCGTGGGGTTTACGACTGTCGTGAGTTTATTTTTAACTGCATTTTGATTTCATTCTTACCAAGCAAATGATTAGATGGAGGGTCGACTTAAAGTTTCGATTTACTACGAAGGTCTGTGCTCGGATAGTATAACGTTCCTGAACAATCAAGTTTTACCTGCTTACTCGATAATTGGCGAATACGTGGACTTGGATTTGATTCCTTATGGTAAAGCTTCGGTGAGTTTTAATTAATATATTGATTAATTGAATTGATGTTCGAAATTTTCTTGGAAAAGCAACGTTTGGTGAACGGCGTTTGGTACTTCCAATGTCAGCACGGAAAACAAGAATGCTACAGCAATATCATCCAGGCTTGCGCTATAAATCAGGGATACCCGCAATGGCCAACGTTCAAATTCGTTAATTGCGTTATGGGAAAAAGAATGCTAACCAGTATGCAACAAGTAAGTAAACCAAGACCATATATTTCAACAATTTTGATGAATTTATTTGTTGTTCTTCAGTGCAGCGATTACAGCGGTCTTAATTGGAACGCTATAAAATCATGCGCAAGTTCTGCAAATGGTCAACAGCTCTTAGCGAGTTACGGTGAGAGGACTCACATGCTGCAGCCTCTTTTGAGCTTTGTTCCTACCATAGTTTTCGACGACGTTTACGATTATTCAGTGCAAGAGAACTCCTTGATGGACTTCTTGGGAACCGTCTGCTCTCGTCTGGTTGTGAAACCGAGTGGCTGCACAGTCCTCAGGAGACGCAACGCGTTTTGGTGGATGTGAATAAGCTCATTCTGAAGAATACAATTGGATCACAATGCAAACGTTTTGTTCAACAATTTAACTTTTCTCCTCTCCAAATTGATTGAATGCAGCCGACTGTTTACACTGCCGTTTTATATGTACAATGATATTAATAACTAAGAAATGGATTAAATAGACTTGAAAATTTAAAAAAAAAATAATTCTAGTTACATATCTTTTTAATTTATAACCATTTTAACATTTTTATTTTAAAACTTACGGACAATATTTTCTAATTTGTTAGTTTTTGGAGAAATACGATTACTTGATGATTGATGACTGATAACTCATGCGATAAGTAGACATGTAAATACGTCAGCTCGTTTGTTGTAATACTCCTAACAAATGAATTATTTGCACTTAACAAATCTCAGATTAGTACGTAATCAATAATAATTATAATTTAACGATTAAGATATTGCGTATTGTGCAGTTCTTTTTCAATTCAATTAAAATAATTTCTTGGAAAAATTACATGCAGCAAGTGCTGAAACGTCCGACGATATCCGATGATTTATTAGTTTATTTCATTAGTTGCCTTCTCTACAGTTATCAAGTGCGATAAGTGAACTTTGCTAATGTTTTGTAGGCTACTCCAAAAACACTTAGCCACCGCTGCGATAGGAAACATACAATCTGTAAAATACTGTAAACAGTAACAATAACAGAACTTTCTTTGTAAAACCAATAAATGAGTAATCGGAGATAAAGCATTCAGAGTATATAAATACTTTGAACTTCAATTGCATCGTACAGTGTTAAAGAATGTTGCTTCGCGTAGTTTTGGTGTTACTCTTCTTCGGAGTCGAAGTGATGCGTTGCAACGATGTGCAGCAGGTGAAGATAACGCTTTTCTACGAAACCTATTGTCCATACAGCATCAAATTCATTTCGGAGCAGCTCTATCCAACAGTAAAGAAGTTGTCGGAATATATTGATTTGGATTTGGTGCCTTACGGAAAAGCGACGGTGAGAGAATGCAATTTATTTTTTGGTTTGTTTCTAAAATTAAGTTTTCAGCGAGAAATGAAGAACGGCCATTGGATTTTCAATTGCCAGCATGGGGATCAAGAGTGTTACGGAAATAAAATCCATGTTTGCGCTTTAGAGCAGTCCAAGTTTAAGGATAACGCTGATGTTGTGGAACTTCTGGATTGTTTCGTACAGACGAAGTACGAGGATGAGAAGATCAAGAGTGTAATTTAATATATATGCATTTGCTTATGTTTTTTCTGATATATTTTGTTTGTTTTTAGTGTTGTAAGACGATTAGTTATAATTACGATCGATTGAAGAGATGCATGATTGCTAAATCTGAAGAACTGTTGGCTGCATACGGTGATAGGACTGATAGGAACAATCCGAAGGTCACGTTTGTTCCTCTGGTCATGTTCGATGATTACTATAATAGGACTTTGGATGAAGATGGAACCGAAAATTTATTGGAAACTATCTGCAAAGTACTCAAACCACCACTGCCCAAGCACTGTTTAAACTTCTATAAAATTGTTTAACGAACAAAAAAAAAATAAGAAATTTTAGCTATTTCGACGATTTCATCTAGAATCATTGCAATTATTTGTAATAACAATTATTTATTATTACAAATAATTGCATTTTTAATACTATACTATAAATCGTTTTTGTAAAGATTGAGCTAGAATTGAATGAAATATATTTGATATTAAAGTATAATTAGTTGAATAATATATGTATTAAGTTGTTGTAGGCGACTCTTTGCCGAATGGTTTGAGTCGTCGTCCGCAAAACTTGGGGTCCCGGGTTCAAACCCTGGTACATCCAAATATTTGCAGCCATCAAAATGAATTAGTTGTCAATGGGCAACGATTCCGAACAAGTGTTTGCAACGACGTGGTGATTTGCTGAATATCCCATCTGGATAGATTGCAAATATCGTTGCAAAAAAACCAAAAAAAAAAGTTTTTGTCTACAATTTAAAAATAATTAATTAAATAATTTTATAGTGAAACAATACAATTCTATTACGAAGCTTTTTTGTTTCAAAATCGTAGATATCTTATACATTTAAAGTGGATGAATTAAATTATTTTGAAACATTTATAAAAAAAAAAAATCATCAAATATAAACTGCCTGATATTTCTTTTATATTTTTTTAGTTATTTTGACTATTTCATATTGAATCATAATGTAATACAAATTTATTTCATTTTGAATGAATTTGATACAAATTGTTTTTGTATATATTAAACTTGTTTGAAGGAAATATATTTGAGTTTCAAGTTTAATTATTTGAAAACTATTTGTATTAGCTCAGTTTCAGAATTTGATTTAAATTAGTTCCAGCGGCAATCATATTATAATTAGATGTATCGAGAAATGTTAGGGAATAATCAAGACACAAACAGTTGTAAATAAACAGTAATTTAATTTAACTAGTATTCTTGTTAACAATTATAGTTTTAACATCAATTCTAAACAATGATTATGTAAAAAGTAAAGTTTAGTCTTTTTAGTCACTATTGCGTCGTTTCTTAAACAAACTTGATAAAAATATTAAATAAGTTAAGTAAATTTATTGTATCGGGACGTGCGACGGTGGAAGTTGGAAGATTTTCGTTAAAGGAATTTCGCTGAGCTGCTGATCGACAGGGATTCGGGTGTCGTATAATGAAGGCGCTTGGAATATGATGCCGCACGTTCCTCCGATACAGGCGATCGTGAAAATCCAAAGGAAGAACCTATCCAGGACCATAGAAACGAACTTCCAATCTTCAACGACCTGCGAAAAGTGGATGGATCGTGTTAAGACTGAAGAGATTGATTCGTGGACGGCAACAGTTTCACCTCGTTATCTTTGTCTGCGTCTCGCATATGTTGCGCTATAAATCTGACACCCTGGAGCGCTGCCAGGACACTCGAGGACAAAGCCCTTGGAGTCATCGGAGATGAGCCTGTAACTGCAAAATAAAAGTCTGGAGTATACGAATTTGAGACTCTTTGTGAATTTTATTTACTCGAGGAGTGAGCCTTCATCTTGTCATCGTCCTGGCTGTGGTGCAACACGAAGCTGGGCTCCCTCGTCGTCACCTTAAAATCGGACGTGAAGGGCTCTCCCATATTCAATCTGCGAATTGATTATGCAAAAGTTTCGTATGTATGTAGTTGTAGTCGTGGTGGCAGTAGTAGGAAAACATCCCCTTCTGATATATTATACATACTGCATTTCCATTTCGTTAGTGTACCCACGGGGCGGCTGCGAATCGTCGTATTCGGGGGTCGAGTACGTCGTCCTCCTCATGATCAGTATACGCGGCATAATTTGAAGGAAAATCTTCCTCACCCATGGGGACATTTTATGCGTCGATGGAGACCTGTAGTAAGACAAGAGCAAAGATATTGCATAATCTCTTTTGATTAAAATTTACATATTTTCTATTCGTATAGTTCAGACCTGAAGTGCACGTTCAACACACACACCGTCACCCAGATGGAGGACGTCACCAGGATCATCGTGAAGAGCAGGTACTTGCCCAGAAGCGGTACGGCCAGAGATGTGGGCGGGATGATCTCGGCCAGAAGCAGGAAGAACACGGTGAGCGACAGCAGGATCGATACGCAGAGGGTCACCTTTTCGCCGGAATCGGATGGAAGGTAGAAGACGAGGACGGTGAGGAAGGTGATGCCAACGCACGGGATTATCAGGTTCACCGTGTAGAAAAGCGTCTTCCTTCTCATCGTTATCTTAAACGTTATGTCTTTTGGACAGACGGGGGAATTGGATTATTTTTTGGTGTTATTGCGATGATTTTCGTTTTAGTTTACCTGAGAACGGTTCAGGACAACAGGGATAATACTCTTCGTTTCTCGAGGCTGGAACGGCGAGGATATCCCATTCCACTGACAAGTAAAACTCGGACAGATCTATACCCACCTTAACGATGTTGCTTCCAGCCTGTTGATCCATGTGCTTCAAGTCCACCTAAAACAAAGATCTAAAGTATTAATTGATTTATTCTTTTCGCATTTACTATTTTCTTAAAAAAAATCTTATGAAATTATTAATTTAGAAAAAAAAAACTTTTTTTTTATTTTAATATTAATTTATATAAATATAACAATAATTTGTGTCTACGACAATAAACAATGAGTAAAATTTTATCCTTAAAAACATCAATATTTAAGTGAAAAGAAAAACAACGTATGTTTTGGTGTCTGTTAAATTGATTTGAATTTTCTTCAACAACATTGTGTAAAATAAATTGTGACACATATCTGGTATAATTTAGCAAAAAAAAACAAGCAGTAGTAATTCTATTTAAAGTAATTCAATGATTCATGGAACTTTCCGAAAAACGATAAAATATAAATAAAATAATTAAACAACTATGTTTCATCATCTCAGATATGAAAATAAATGATGACAAACCTGTTTTTAATTGAATATTTACAAAAACTGTAAATAATTACTTACGTGGATGGATAATTGAAATTTTAAATATTTAATAAATTTAACAACAATGATTATACATTTTATAACAATCGAATATCTTTACAAATCATTAATATACTCGGTTACATAAACAATTATAAATCAGCAATTTATTTAGTGAAAAAGTTCAGGCCTTAATCGTGCAGATATAATTTAAGATAATGTCTACTACAATTTGTGATGCATTTTGCTACGAGATTATACGTATTTAGGTGAGTGTGATTTACCTGTAATCCATTGTAAGTCCAAGAGCCAAATTTCATGAGGCAACTTTGCTCATCGAAGGGGAAGTACTGGACGTTGATCTCGCAGGAGGATTTGTAGATGGAAGGCGGTTTCCAGATGACTTCCCCGGTGTAAGACAGAGTAGCTTTGGTCATTAATGTCACCTCGTAGTTGCCATCCGCACTTGAACAAACAAGCGCAAAACGCCCGGATTAATTTTACGAGTCGAATAATTGCGCGACACTCCAACAGCACATATATAAATGTTAAGACTTCGCAAAGATAACATCGGATCCAAGGTTTTCAGGATAAAATAATAATCCACTAAACAATTGAAAAGCACCTAATTAAGTTAGCAACAATCGGGATTCTTTTACTATATACTCCCTTGATACTTATCTCCGCAGCCCTCGTAGATCGAACTTTCTTTTATGGCCAACTATTTTGTCTGTCTGTGTATGTACGTTCAGAGGTTCAAAAAAAAGAGAGAATGGATGGAGCCGAGAGAAAATTGCGAACGTTATACAATCTTTTATGTTCGCAATGTAACACGAAACTTTTTGATTAACTAAATTTAATGCCAGGAAATCGATAGTCTCAATCTTCGAAATTCTCCCTCTCCCAAGACCCTTATTAATTAATATTTAACCAAATCTAACCATTGAAAATCAAATGAACATGTTAAATAAAATTTGTAAAAACAAAATTTGCGAATAGAGAATAATCACGGTATGGAAATTCAATGCAATTGTAATAGGAGAAAATGTCGTTTAGGACATAAAAATAAGTTGTTAAGAAGTTCCTCGAAAACTTTGAGGAGGGAAAATTTAAATAGCAACAATAATAATTCGAGATTACGGGCGCAAGAGCGGAATTTGCATAATAAAATAAACGGAATGCGGACAGGGATCTTAATTACGTTTTCATCCCTTATCTAATTACAAAAGGGAAGGAAAACGTATATATTGTTAATGTCTTTCATTCTCCTTTCCCGTACATTCTTTTCTCTTACAGTTTAAAGACGTTGAAGTTTCGTGTTTCGTTAATTTTGACGCGCGAAAAGACGTTTCGAATGATAAAAATTAATGAAATGGATCGGAAAACATTCTCTCTAAATTGTAGAGTTGCTGTAATAATATTTAGTTCACTTTATTTAATCCGTTTTTAATGGTGCATATAAAATTGTAAAATAAATATACTACTTAATATAATTATGTTCTATAACAAAATTTGTTTACATGATCCAAGACGTCTTATGCAACCATATATACATATGTGACATGACAGATCTTTACTAAACAAGAGTCTTGTAGAATGAAAATAAAAATATATACTCAATACAGTAGTAATAAAGAAATACAAAGGGCATAAAGATCTATGGTCTAAAGCAGTTGATTCCATAAATGATAATAATAAAGATATACAAATTATAGAAAAAAAAACTAAATATACTTCTATTGCTGCAAAGGTACAGTTCATAGGTCTTTCTGTTCGTTTTTACACAACTGTGTCACCGAATGAAAAGATTTAGGTACCGTTTGGTCACATTGTGACTAATAAATATTATTATTTTACATAAAATTGTTGACCAAAAAGATCAATTTACAAGTTTCATCATCTTTATAAAAGAATTCAAGTTAGGTGTAAAACGTAAATGTTTGTAAAATTTTGCCACAATGAAACTTCGCTAAAAACTGTTGTTTGACAACAAACAAACAAACAAAAAGTGCGATATTTCCTTTTTGAAAGTCTTCTACCAGTTTTTTTCATTCCAAACAGTTTATGTTAATTGAATGCGGTTATAATTACGAAACTTTCTGTTTGCCTTTTTATTCCGCGTATTGCCGGAAAGTTTTGCGCGATCGGCAGATAATTGAAATTCCGATCGGGAAGTTCTGAAAACCGCCTGAAAACTTGATCAAAAGCAAAAGCGAAATCCGCGAAGGTTGCTACGGGAAATGCTGAAGAGCTAATGAGACCCAGGTCCGGTTTATTGCTGCATTCAGCGTTTCGGATCGTCGATCCACAAATTGAATTAACTAAACTTATTTGAATCTTGCAATTTATATTACAATTTATAAACTTATATTACTTTATTACTGAATAGACTTAGTTAACACATTTGAAACTGAGATGATGTTAATCAATTTGTAGCTGTTATTCAATAATACTCGAAAATCATGTCTTTATAAAAACACTACACGATCTTTCTTGAGTGTTGCTAGGGTATTAAAAAAGTTGAACAAAAGTTTTACTTTTTTTGTGTAGCTTCGTCCTTTTTCATTCCTCTTGAGAAAGTAATAATATAACGTGGAAAGTTCACCTCGATAAATCAAATTGACATCGAATTCTTCGGAAGGGTCGCGCGCTTTTCGTGTTTAACAATAATTAATTATGAAAAAAGTTTCGTTTGCCGTTAAGTGCGAGAATGTATATAAGAAACGATGTAATTATGTAAGGACGCTCGCGCCACAGCCGCCTCCTCTCGCTATCTCCGAACAAGTTAATAAGGAATTTAAATATTTAATAAGGAAACTTTTAACGTGAAATTAATAATAAATTCCAACTTTTGCAGAGGAATAATTAGCGCACGGCTAATTAGGCCTAAGGCTGGATACAGCCCCGAATTCTCTCTCTTTTTTCTATCTTCTTCATCTTGCTTATCGACCCGTTTTCGTAACCTAATTAGGGAATCGTCTCCGGTTTCCAATCAATGACAAAGCTGTGTACGTATCTATAAAAGCAATGGCTTTTGGCTTTCGGTTCGTACTCACTTGTTGAACAGGACGATGTCGGGCAGCCATATGTGTTCCGATGGGACGTAAAGCATCTCCACCCCACCGTACTCCTCCGGGTCCCAGCGTAATTTATAGTCGTACCATTTCTGGAATAAAACAACAACCGTAGGATGGAGGAATACATTAATTGGACAAGGCCCAATCATAATTCCAGCTGCTGCAGATAATAACTAACCGACGCAGCCGAATTGGATCCGAAGACTGGAATTGAACAAATTGATCAATTCCATTCAATTTCGCAATGACTAGTATATATAAGAATCTATTACTATAATCGATGTATGTTTATCTTGAAAATCAATAGTATATAAATATGATTCAATATACTAAGTAATGATAAATATATAGAGAATAAAATAGGTAATTAATTTTCCTGATCACATTGATTTACCTGTAAATTGTTGTCAAACTTGAAACAATATTTCTGAAGAAAAGTACTTAAAATAACTTTTAATCTAGCATATTGATTCGATACTTAATTTTAAGTTGAACATACAAGAAAGAATATGACTACATATACATTGAATAACTTGGTATATATGTATATTATTTGCCAACTTAAAATGATATTTTTTTAAGACTTGGAATGTGCTTATATATTTCTGAAGAAATCTTGTATTCTAGGATAGTTTAGATAATGAATTGACACACTATTTAAAGATGAAAATATAAGGAATGAAACGAATATACGTGCATTTTTTTACTATATGGGTTTGCCTATACTATATTTATGTAAGACTAAGCAATGCACTTAAACTTTTGCTTATATTTTGTAAACTAGGATAGTTCAAATAGTGTTTAAATGTGCTATTTAAAGCTTATTAAATAAGTAATAAAAATAGTATACAGTTATATTTGTAAGGCTTCTGGTTTGTTTGTTGTTTATTATAAAAATTGAAATATTGTTTTAAACTCATTAAAAGCAGTATCCTCTAATTTTTGTTTCAAAAAAAAAATTGAATAAGTAAAGGTGAAATGTAAATACCACGGCAAAAATGACGAAAACAGCAAAGACTTTGAATGAGAGATTAAGATCGCTAGGTGGTAAGTAAAGTGGAATATTTCAACGAAGAGTCTGGGCCAGAAGACTAATTTCAAATGTGGACCAGTGGGCAAGAAGAAGGCAGGTAGAAGTAACCTTCTACATGACATAGGCTCTATCGGGACATGGATGCTTCAGTAAGTACCTCCACTTTATGAAAACAGAGGAAGAGCATACCATCTTCAGATGGTCGGCGCTGAAATACAAAGCCAAGGATATGCTGGAGGAAACGCTGGAACCGGAGAACTAGTCTACTATCGTGCTAGGATGAAAATAAAAGTAGAAGACTCTAGGTGGATCTTAAAAGAACGTCATGATCAGAAAAGAGAAGGACGACGTAGAAACCAGCGCGAGGGATAGAGGAGTTACCAATCTGACCAAGGCAGTGGCAAAAAGTGTAATGTAAATGAATCAAAGTCAATAAACAGGATTTAAGGTGGATAAGCTTCAAATATAAATAGAAAGGTTAACAACCGTTGCAAAACAATCACAAAGGAAGCGACAGTCAGAATAATATGGATGAACAATTGATCATAAGTTTCTATCTAATTTTAAACAAATACTGTTAGGTGAAAAACATACAATCAACTTGAGTTTATCTACATTTTAAACATGAGCTTATTACATAATTCGGATAAAGCAATAATCTTAGACAATTTCTATAAATCAATTGTAATGCATTGATTGAGAGCGCTCATATTTATATTAGCGTACTTCTACAAATACATTGCAATTTATTTGTATATTTTTGTAACTAATAAGTACAGCTATAATAAATCTAAAACAAAAACCGTGAAAGTAATCATCTCATTACATATATGCAACGCAATGTGCGTACGCTTAAATGAGCAAACGCGAATCGAATTTCGAATTGTTTCATTTCCGCGTCGACATTTCCTGCGTCCATCAATTATTTCACCAATTCAGCAACAATAATAATAAAAAAATATGGTATTACATAATTGCGTTCACGTCGTTTCATTATTACCAATTAATTGAACAATAACGAGGATTTATGGATCCACATTTGCCACATTTTATTGGTTTTTATTGAGTTTCATCTACTCTGTAATAAATACACATATCTAGGAAATGCTCTTCGTTTTCCTATAATTTATATCAAATGTAAGATAGGTAGAATAATGATTGAATATAAAAGTTAAAGGTAAATATATACGAAATGAAACCAGTATTAATCCAACAATATTTGTATAACGTTCGAAAAAATCACTGACCTTTATTCTTGTATCTAAACAAATAGGATTGGTGGAAAAATTAAACCTAAATAAAACGGGTACGTTGCTATAGTTTCCTAAAGCAGATCACTTCCAAACTCATCACAAATGGCCGTAGAGCACAGCTAATATCATTGTTACACAATATTAAATTTATTTAAAAAAAATGATTTCCTTACAATTTAAGAAAGAAACTGTTGATGTAAATAAGGATTATCTGCCTTAGTTAAATATAATTTATTTATTTTTGTATCCTTTTCGCTTAATTTTTTATTAAATCTGATACAATTTCCAAAAAAAATGATCAAATGTTATTAATAATTTTTAAAAATCAATGAATAATAAAAACTTTGAATTACCTTAAACCTAAACAACAATACTGAACAAAAATGTTGCAAAATTACTTTAAATATTGATTCAAGATCTGAATATTCAAATAATGAAGTATCAATGGATATGAAGTAATAAAGTGTCGATTCAATGCTGCATATGTAAACTTAGGTTGCAAGACGTACGTGCAAAACGTTTCAAAAGAAGTAATTAAAAATAATATGTTTTATTTCGCTAATTTCGTGCTATTCCATATTACATTATACAGGTCTGATTTTAGTAACTAAAAACCGTACCTTTATATCAATTTAATTTAATTCCTTTAAGTGAATGAAATATATGTGAAAATGTTTCTTGTACCTTAAAAATAAACTAATTGTTATATAACCTTTTTTCATAAATCCTTCATTGTTAAGATCAAATAAGGCAAATGCTAGTTGCCGTACTTATGTTGCTCTTGGTTTGATAGTAATTTAATTTAAAAGTTAAAATTTGTAATTTTTTAAATGATGATCAATCAAACATGCACTACCAACTATTTGTAATTTTCGAAGAAGCTAAGTTCTTGAAATTTAGTTTGTATCTTAATAAATAAGAAAGATAAAGTAATGATTTAATACATTTCTTGAAGTTGTATATATATATATATATTATATATATATAAAATAATATTTGATAATAATTTTAAATTTGAAACAATATTTGTGGTCTTAAATTTTTGCTATTTAATTGTAATGAAATAAATGAAAATCGGTTACAAATTCACCATAGGTTTTTCAAAATAATAAAGCATTCTATTAATTCTAAATGAATCTGGGTTTTCTAATAAAAACTGCACAATGTATGTAGCATTGAAAAAAATTATAACTTAATGCTAATTTCGACCGTCGTCCACGTTTTACAGTACATCGGATTACACGTGTAAAATATTGTTTTTGTTCACCGGGGATAAAAGAAAAGAAAACACGAAAAATGCATAATGAAGCTTAGCGAATGAACATTGCAGCTATAGAATTAATAATTCATTATTCAGTGCGGAAAATTTCCATTCGCGGAAAATTCGAAAACGGACTCACTCCAACCGATTTGCATATTCAAATTTCGAAAAAAAATCTTCCGTAGAGTGTGAAGCGTGAAAAATGATAGCCGGATATAAAAAAATAGCGCGAGAAACCAATAAAAAGAGACGAAAATCGTGCAAAAATTATCCAATCGCGCACGCTCCTAAATAAATAAACAAAGCAAAGCTATGATATTTCAATGAATGAAAAATAAAACACGAAAAAAAAAGAAAAACAGGAATTGGTGATCGGATTATCCGTATTCGGATCGAACAGGAAATCGAAATCAAGAGACACAAAGGATGAAAAAGGCGGATAACAGTCCACTCGCTGCATGGACAGATGCATCTAATATTTAGAGCTCAATCTGCGACGAAAGGAGTCACGTAAATATTAAATTGCGAGGGTGAATTGGAAATTGCAAATATTTATTTTTCATTAAGAGTCGTTTTAATTGCGTCCCTTGCGTGCAAGAGCATTGCTTCAATTTGTTTTCATTTTTGTGCGCTCTTGTGTTTCCAATGAATACTTAATTTCAACATGCAAAGAAATACGATTATGATCATCATGTTTTTAGGTCAACTTTACACAATACTAATCCCGATGTTCGTCAAGTATATTCGACAACTTGCACAAGTATTTGCACCCGTCATCATTTAATCAAGTAGACCTGACTAGGAGTTCCTCTAGGACCAAATTAAGTTTGTTTTTCATTTTAAATTAATTTCATTCATTAATATCGTGAATTTTCATAATGAACAATATTAAAATTATGACTTTTTTTATTGATACTTCAACTTAATCATTTGGTTCACCTAGTTTAAAGATTAGTATAATTAATGCAGACTGCAGACAACAAACACAATTAATAGTCAACGTTCATAACGAAGCCATCCATCCGACTATCTCTTTGTTAATTTTCCCTGAATTTGCGATATTCAAACAATATCTCCTACGTTCGGTCGCAGCACTAGCAGCAGCAGCATGAAGAGGAGGATGCAAAACGAAAATTAAATTACGCACGTTTAAACAGATTTTCACTTAAGCTCATCGCTGTGATATTTGCGACTTTAATATGTACTGTAAACAACCATAGTTATTTGCATAAGGATGCAATCGAGCAAGTTCCTTTATTTGTTTGTAAATTTAGTCTCTTTAGAAAACGAAACTTTAACATCATGCAATTACATTTATTGTATTCTTCATACAAAGTACGTGGACAATCGTATTTCAGCAAAATCTTCAATTAATTTATCATTATTACATTATTCACAGAGCATCAAAAATTCCAGGAAATGGATAATTAATGATAGAAATGTTTCTTGCATAGTCCTTCCAGATATCTCTTCCTATTCAATCAATAATGACCTTAGAAATTGATATATCAATAACAAAATAAAATAGAAAAAAATCCTGCAGTAATAAAAGCAAAAATATTAAAAGACCTACCAAATAAAGCGATCCTGCCCCTAATAATTATCTTCAATGCAATTTTAAGAACTGGTCACTTCCCTTCTCAATGAAAAGTGGACCAATTTATTTTAATATCACATCACATCACATAAGTCTACTTTCTATCAAGGGTATTGATAAGAGTTTAACGAATAACCTGAAAATTGCTATAAATAGTAACTAGCTAATACCAAATCAACTATTTGGATTTAGTGTAAAGAAGACGGGAATAGGAGAATTACGTTTCTGCTTCGACAAAGTGTAGGAATACAGAGAGGAATACACAATAAATTAAATAAGAGTTTTACAAAAGAATAAATTCGTATTTGACAGGAAGATTAATTCAAGTGAAAGTGTTCGGTGCAGTAATAGATTTGTATCCAAATATATCAGGTGCACCGTAAGGTAGCGGTAGAAGATTCTGAGCATACCGCTCATATGCCTTTACCAGATAAATGCAGACCTAACATGTGTAACATCTACAATACTCTTAGAATTTAGTAGATGAATGACTGAATAATGAAGGTCAATGAATCGAAATCAGTCTACCAATACCAGCGGATAAATAATCCCAGCGACTAATAAAGTTCATATATGGATATTAATTTGGATACAAGATTGACCTAGAAAGATCATATTCAAGCAAAAAGAGAACAACTTCAAATTAAGTACAGAAAACTTTTGGGAAGACTTGCCAATTTCAAAAGATAGCCATGCTGATATACAAGGTAATTTTAAAATCAGTCTGCATCTACGTAGAACAGAAGATCTAGCAAGTCTAACATTAATATTACAGACATATTCCTGTCAAATATCCTAAGAAAGATCATCGATGAACTGTGGTATATTAAAAACTGGAGATTCACGAGAATCTTCAAATAGTAACAGCGAAGCCATTAGGAGACATAGTATCTTAAACGAGGAAAGACTGGAAAGATATCAAAATGATTTAGCTCTCAATATTCTTGACAATAGCTTATCAACTCACAAATTATAGTTTATCAACTCACTATTTTGCATATTAACAATAATTTTAATATTGACAAAAAAAAATAATTTGTAAAGAATATGATTTTCAATATTAAATAATTGATACATCGAGATATATCTACCACAGTCTCGATACATCGAGACTGTGGTAGATATTTACAATATTCCATGTTAAATTCGTGAACACGATATATGTACTATTGTTGGTTTGCGCAAACATTGTAAATAATTGATTTATTTTTTTCTCGTTGCACCGGGTTCGCTAATTAAAATCTGCAGTGCATCACGTATACATGTAATGTACACAAAACGCGTTTGTTTGGCATGAGATTGATTAACGTTCAAAGCAAACAGAGTTGCAGTTGGATTGATGTCAACAAAAAAAAACAACAATAATTCTGCAAACTGAAAAATAGGATATTGTGAACTAATTTACCTGCACCACCCAGAGGTTCGTTGTCATGATCTGGTTCTTGAGGTTCATCTCGATCAGCTGCGATAGCTTCAAGCTCAGCCAAACCGTTAAAGTTTCCGTGTGGTTGATAACGGGTCGGATCAATCGATTGTAGTTACTTAAGAGATCGTCGTAGAGGCGTTTCGCGTCCGGATTCGCTTCCATCTGCATAAATCCACCTGAATAGAGAATATGATCATGGATTAATTATTATTGCTGCACATTTGTAGACATATAAACCCAAATTGAGAAGGTCAGTTTCACAATTATATCAACTGCTAAGATTGTGTGTTAATCTTAATAATCGACATTTATTTTCATTAACTTCTTGTTGATTCTGCGTTTAGTTCTAATAATAGATTGGGCATTGACCCAGTCATTTGCGCGACCCAAATTTGACGATCGAAGGTCATATTTGATGTTGCTTTGTGTGAGAGAGAGATCGATGAAATGCAAATCTGCAGCTGCTAGTTTCCTGAGAGGTAATATATGAATAGCCTATTAAGAATAGACTGGCGCTTTTAGTAGGAAGATGATAGCCTCAAATCTAATTGGCCGCACGCCAGATCACTTCGTTCAATATTTGCACGAGCGCACTTGTGCATTTACGTTTGCAAATGAATTGTTTTTTTTTGAAAGAATAAGCGCTAATCGCACTTTGCATTAACACTTGCGATCCATCGAGGATCTCTCTCGTATTGGCTTTCACTTTTACGCTAAATTCACTCGTTTACCTGAGACATCTTGCAGGAGGATTAAGGTGGTAAATGCGAACACTGGAAGACACAGGATAAACTTCATTGTTGAGGAGGATTCTTGAGGATCCGCGCGTTACGCCCACCCGGATTCCGCCATGTTTGCGATGCCGCCTGGACCAGAAGGACTCGCGTCTGCATCCCACAGGATCGATATGAAAGCGCATGACAGTTGTTCCTCTTCGAAAACTTAACGACCAATTTTCCGTTTTACTCTATGTGTAGTTTGTTTACATTTTAACGCATTTATTTGTCCTCAAGGGTAGAAGAGATTCACGTAATATCAAAATGATATATATATATTGTTTATATACTGTCTTTTTATGGAATAAGTTTATTAATACCTTATACAATCTTTGGTAAAAATGAATTGAATTTTTCTCATAAATTCTTTACATTAGTTACTCACAAAAAGTCGTAGTCATACACATATTATTAGACAAATGTTTAAAATATTGTAATACTTAAAATAATATAATAACAATTTTTGCAACTATTACAAGAATAAACCAAGTATAATAGTGATAAAAATACGAAGAAAAGTGTTATTGTTGCAAAAAGCTATAGACCATAAGTCTTTCTGCTCAATGATATAATCATTTCTTAGTCCGACATTCCCCACCATGCGTAGTTATCTTTTAACAAAATATTATATTGATTTCAGAATTTTCTTATATATTTAGTTATAACTTGTATACAATGGACATAATTAGCCTTTTTAATAGTTGTTTTTCTATTTAGATTTGTTTAATTATTGTTATTGTATACATATTTTCAGTTAGTACAGACAGACCAACGTTCGTTAGCCCTTTGCAGCAATAGATTTATATTTGATTTTTCTTTTCTTTGTATTTCTATTATATTCAGTTTATATTTTTCTTGCAGTTGTTTTTGCAATAAATTGTGACTATGAAATATTTTTATTAATTTAATAATGAATATAATTGAAATGTAGCCAAACTGAAATAATGAATATACTTAATGAATTTTAAAAATTTAGGTACTTTAATTACACTTTTCAATTACATTACTTGATATTGATTTGTTAATGACTAAATTATTTAGTCTGTTCAGGCGGTATTCCGAGGACGTAGTATCGAAAGAACCTTTTGGAATATTCGAATCCTAAGAAGGCGGCTGCGTTCGCAGGGAATGCTCGAGTCATAACGGGTATGAGACCCTTGAAGAGAGCCGTCGGTCCTTCGGTAGATAATAGTTCCATCAGAATAGTACGAGCTTTCGGTGTTACTTCTTCCGAAGAAGTCTGGATTCGACTCTTGATCACATCCCCTGGCATTCCTATAAACCAATTAGCCATCCCGGCAATTCCACCCGCAAGTATGGTCTTCATCACAGTCATATCCACCGTGCCATTATCTGATAAATAGTTCTTCAAACCTTCGTACGTCAAAAAGTACATGCCGCTGGCAGGCATATCTCTGCACAGGGTCATGGTGTATCCTTTGAAGATATTGGGTAAACCTCCGGCTTTGTACAGTTTTATAACCACATCTACAGGTCCCGAGTATTTCTTAGGTCCTTCCTCTTGGATTTGCAATAAACATTTGATCCTCTCTCCAGGCGCGATCACAGTTGACGTGAAGAACCCGGAAAACAATCCAGAACCCAAATAGTGAATATTCCTAAAGTCTTTTAAATCCTTCGGGCCGATCAGCTCTCTCCCAATTCGATAGCCCATGAAGGAAACGGCGTAGATCGGTGTAATGGTAACTATAGGCGCTACCATACCTTTGTAAATAGCAAATGGACCTTCCTTCCTGATAGTCTTTTGAAAGCAATCAATCATCCCTTCATATTTGAGCTTCTCGCCGGGTTTTGGGGTAGCTTGAGTCTGTAGTCGCACTTTCACCGTATCAAACGGATGCCCGACTAGCACGGTACACATACCTCCGATCCCACCGTAGAAGAAGTACTCGATCGGCCCGACATCCCCCATAATTTACGCATTCCCAAACAAAACAAAAAATCAGACACAAACAATACAGCGAATATTAATTTACGATTTGACAGAAGTACGAAAACAGTATGAAAATCATTGCCAACCAAGCAAATTTTTATTGATATCAGAAAAAATAACGATTCGTCTTCTTAGGGAATAAAAACTGCGCAACCTGTCGCATATTACAGCAATTCGATTCATTCTCTACAGGTTCTGGAAGTTCATCTTCACTCTCGCTTTCAATTGCAGCAGGAATTTCAACTTGTGTATCACCACCGGCTTCTACCGTCCGCACTAAATCGACATCGTAATAAGCCAAATCCAAGATCTGAGGTCTTCTTTGGAATATAGCGTTCGCGCATCTGAAGGTCTCACAACCATCGCCAATGTTTTCCTCGATATATGTATTGGGTTTCCTTGATAAATACTTATAACTCTTTTGCGGACTTAATGTTGATGATGGTGAGCTTATTCCTAGCGAAGATTCGGGTAAAGTTTCTTTAGATTTGAACACTTTATTGGCTAAAGAGTTGATAATTTCTTTAGAGCTTTTAGTGTTGGGTAACTGGTGTAGTTGACCAACTGGTAAATGGTAATCGGAGTAGTTTATAGTTCGTATCACTTGCTCGTCTGAAAGGTACGATAGATCTTCGACTTGAGCTGAGCTGCTCGAAGATTTTGATTTGGTTATATTGAAGATCTTTTTGAAGCTGTTCGTGAAGATTTTGGTTTTGAAGAGGCCCGCCACTGTAAAATTGCTTGGACAGATGGTTGGGACATTTTCTAAATATTTGTCTAAAATTTCAACGCCTTTGGTTTCCGATGAAGTCGATGAAAGTATGCAACTCGGGTTGGAGATTGATGTTATATTGGATAGACTTTCTTCACTTGTAGAGCTTTTCGCATCGCTTGAACTGTTCTTAACTACAATAACGTTAGGTTCTAAAGGTAACTGTGTTTCAGTTGGAAGAGGTTCCAAGTTTCTTTCCGTCCAAATCGATCGTTTCAATCTAAGTTGATTATCGAGGCACATTTTCTTAGGTGGAACTTCCAGCGTCCGCGGTGTTACCAATTTATAGTTATCCTCTACTTCCACTTCTTCCTCTGGATAATTAATATTTTCGTAGGTCTGTATGTTGCTGATGGACCTGAGGGTGCTGCACTCGGAGTCGGCGCCCTTCGATCCAGACGTCGTTACGTCTCCATCCAGTAGGCTCACCCTTTCCTTCATCAATTTCAGCTGCCTCAAGAAGCTGTCATTCAGGTCTGAGCTGTCGTTGGTGATGGATGTGGAGGCGCTGTCCCTGCTTCGAACCGTCCGGCTCCTTTCGACCTTCGAAGACGACTGCTCACCACCACCGCCATCCGCACTCCCGTTCGAGGATTTTTTTGACATGTTTCAGTCATGTTTTTAAATTGACATCTAATTGATTGATTCTCTCTCCGTGCGGAGTTTTTAATCGTTGCCACAGTGAAAAGACAACTCTTTCACAAAGTCACCGCTCCCGATCCGATCGAATCGGAAATGACTGAATGACGTGCACCAGATTCGAAGCAGCATTGAATTACACACCCACGCCGAACACCCACAACCAACGTCGCTATCCGAGATGTGCAACAATAGACTTTGCAAACATCACTTGCATTCTCCATTGTAACGGACAAACTTACATTATCATAAGATGTTTCCATTTACAACAAAACATCTTCAGATAATACAAGCACCGCCAACGTTAAACTTGCGAGAATCATATCGTAGTTCAGATAAAGCATAATATTATAAATCCAACAACAATATTTTTCAAGCAAAGCAAATAATTATTGCTTCACGTTTTACTTAATTACTGGATAATAATATCTACCAATCAAATTAGAAAAAATACACTTTATAGAAAAAAAAACACTATATTTGATGTACACACATTAATTAATATTGAAATGAACCACAGCCATTATTATTTATAACCTCAAACCTGTTTATTATTTCGATGCATAATATTTGTCCGAAATGGATTTTGTTGTAATAACGGAAACAATTTCGCCTTCGAATTTGATAATTAAATTCTCCCAAAACGCGAGGCATCAATATTCCGTGGTAATAAACAAGTTTAATGCCAAATAAATACAAGCATTAAAATTTGAAAAACAAATAACCAATTTCGTTAGAAAATTATAAATCTGCAAGATACGCTAAAATAATATAAATGCATTTCTATTTTAATTAAATTTGACTAGTTTTCCATATAATCATGCTCGTTATGAATTATAGTATAGAACTATTATTTATATTAAATTTAACCAAAATTTGTTAGTTTCTTTTTTAATATTTTAGGGTCAATTCAGTTACAAAGCCCTTTACTAGGAACGAAATTGGTGTAAATACCTAGGGAAATTATTAATCTCCCTTTAATGTTCGTAATGAGTTAGCTCGGAATCTAAAACTTTATTTAGCATCTCTACGCAAATGAAATGAACTGGATATTAATGATTCATTCTAATTTCATTAATTAGTGAGTTAGTTATGAATTACTCTAAATTATCATTATTTGCAGGAAACTAAGTGTTTTTTTAAGTTTACTAATTTAAGTTTTTTTTTATTCTTACATAAAATAATAGCATATTTTCTTGTTCGCAAATTTAAGATATTTCTTTTTTTTTTACTTTTACGTCCGTTTGTAATTTTTTTATACAAAATTCCTTACTTCATTTCATTTCGATATTGTAGAGAAATTTAAAAAATATGTGTTGAATTGAAAAATAATATTTACTTTAATTGGTCAAAAAAATATTACTCTTTTTGCATATATTATTTGCAGTAATATCATTATATTTTATTGTTGTTTGTATTTCTTTATTACTATTGTATTATAGTTGTTGCAATAAATGTTACTATTATATTAGTGTTAAATTACTCACAACTTGATATAATAAGGAATTACTTGGTATTATTGGCATATACATTAATTTTTTTTTTAATTACTTGAAAACAACTTTTCAATTTTTACTTGAGAAATATGTGTGTTCACATTTATTACTATTGCTCAATAACCACGCCAGTTAATTACATATTTAAATATGTGCTTGAAAGAGAAAAGTCCAGCCTCTATAACTAATTTGAGAAGTAATGGGTTTCTTTTTACGAGCTGTCAAAATTTACTTTTGGATTCAAGCTAATTGAAACGTCACTTTGTATTTGTTTCACGCATGTGGGAATTTAATAAATTTTGATTACTTTTTTCCCCTTTCTCGTATTTTGATATAACCAAATCTGTATTTATGTATTTTCGCTGTCCGTCGTGGGACATTTTTTTTCTACATAATTTTTTCAGAGTGTCGTATTTTCGCCATTCAAGTGCCATTGATATATCGCCGTCCCTTTGTTCACGCGAAGCCCATAAATTTTTAGCATTGTGCCGTGCGTAACAATGTATATATTGCACTTGCACAAATCCCATTGAATTCCCGAAGTTATTGCACACCTCCTCCACCTCTCACTGCTCTCCATTCCCTGTCCCTCTGTTGCCGAACGCGCATCTTCATTAAAACGATGCCATTTAATTCGATTGTCGTGTCGAATTCCGACCGCATCCACTCAAACCCGAAACCGTCAAAACACGTTCGCTAATTGTCTAATATTAATTACGCAATTGCATCCATCCGCCGGAAGAGAAGAGCAGGAGTATATGTGATGATGAAGAGGAGGACGAGGAGGACCCATCTCCGTAACAGGAATTGCCTTCGGGAATACCTACATCCTGCAGCCGTCCATCCTGCGAGGTGTTTCGTAACTTCGACGGACGCAGGATTCTTCCGGCCCCGACGACAATCGACTGGCTGGAAATTTGTAATTGCCCGTTGGGAAAAAGGATACTAATGGAAACGCATTTGGGCATAACATAATTAAAACCGTTCCAAACGCAACCGCAGTCGGCGATCCCAAATCGATGCCGAACTAATGTAATATAACTATGTTAAATTAAACCCGAAATTCGTTTCGTGCAAAACAACCCCCGAAAACACAGGATGTTATATTCATTAGCGGAATGTTGCTCATGTAATTGGAATTGTTATCGGCACTAAATACGAATACCCAACGATAATAATATTGATCAATATTAGAATTCATAAAAATATTCATCAATTGAACACTTATTTATTCTTTGTTATTCTAATGCCCCGCATTGATATTACTAAGAATACAATAAATCTATGTTGTAGTGTCACTATATTATTTTCTTAATCCTTTTGTAAATATTTTTGACCATAATTTTCTTTTACCAGATATTTTTGCATTTAATTAACATCCTTCTACCTGCAATTTCACTCTACACATTAGCAAATTTGCATTTGAACCAATAGACTTCAACCCTCCCATTAACGAATAGACATTTCCTAAACTTTTTATATATTTATATAAGTTGAACTGTTTGATGTCGTAGAAGAATGACAGCCACAGCCATTTCGATATTGACTATATAAATTTCTTCATCCTTAATCTATGATTCCTCCCATCTTTTTTGCCAATCTAGCATAATAAGCCTAAGTCGTTATTTTTTAAAATTGTTCCTGCATATAATTTCTTAGATTTTTTTTTATTTTTACACCATCAATAATCTCTGAACCAGTTGCTTCTTTTGCCATATTGACTGCTCATTGATTTACTTCGATTCTAAGATCTACTTATATCAAATTGAATGAAAGTAGAATGTGTTTTTTTATAAAGTGTACACTAATTTCCATGTTTCTAATAAAGATGTTCAGGTGGTTTTACTATAAATTTTAATGCTTCCAATACCGACCTGCTATCAGATACTGTAGAACAATCTTCAATAATTTGGTAGTCTATCCTCAAACATTTCATTGCCTCGTAAATCGCAAGCAGATCAACTTCGCAGATCGTGTAATAATTTAATTGGATGATCTTTTTCAAATACTACTTTCCTTCTAAAAAAACTACAAAATCGTCAGTACTAACTAGTTTGTCTGAATTTTTGTACTAGGCATTGTTTTGTAACCGTGGCGTCAGAGGTAGAAAACGAAAGGGAGGAAGACCAAAAGGATGACCCCAGTAAAAAAACAAAAAAGAACAAACTGATAGTGCCATCGTGCCTTCTGATAAAAAAGAAAAGTGGAAATACACCAATGAAAGCAACGCAGATGAAAGGTATTTCGGCCACGAGATGATATGAAAATATTAAGTGCACAAATAGGTGTTCAAATAAAATAACAACAATTCACAAGTGGTCGTTTCGTGGTCAAAAAATCCAATTGATCATTTAGACTCCATAATGGAGACCAAATCCGGTTCAATACTGAAATTTAACAACCCCAAGACCGTTGTCTGAGCTAACTTGCGAGATCTGCAAGGTTGTAGGCTCATTATTGGCTTCTCTGAAAGTGCTCCTTCAAAAGCTCACAAAATAATAAGTCACAATACATCGCTTTCCTAGTCAACTAAGGTTGACCTAGACATCACCAATACAGACATTAGCCAACAGCTAAAAATATGAGTTTCGCAGGTTTTGTAAACGAATCATATGAAGAGCGATAGTCCAATAGAGAAATTGAAAGTGAAAGAAAGGAAGATTCTAAGAAATATCTTGGGCCTATAATATGGGTAATCCCGGAGACGGCATGACCAAGAACATTACACTCATGTGGAAACAATAAGTGACACCACGAGGAAATGGACAATTACCTTTTACTGCCATATAAGAAGAATGAAACCAATGCGATTTACTAATAGAATTTTCACCTACTTAGCGAAAAGAAAACCAAGGGAGTTTGGTTCACTGAGGTGGACAATGTTTTGCAAGAAGCGGGATTACAAGTAACGATATCTGGGAACGTGTCCAAGCAAAAATTAACAGCACACGCATGTTTCCAAGATAAGCCAAAACAGCAAGAAGATGACTGGAGAAAGGAAACAACTGCATGTAGAACTAATGCGAACGTATTGGGAGGATAATAAAACTGCAGCAATAAGCATCTGAAATGTCGTGGTCCGTAGATAGCCGGATCGAAGAAAAAAATCAATATAATAGTAATAAACAATATAAAAAAATCAATATAATAGTCCCAGAAAACAAGTAAATATTGAACGCGACCAATGAGAAAACAGAATACTGTTCTGCTTATGCTCTGATATTACAAAATATTAGGAAATATTTGATTCTTATTGGAAAAAGGACTGATCTCAACCACAGAACAAAGTAAAAAGAGAACAAGATAATAATAATTAGAATTATAGATTTTTATATTTATACTATAAATTATATTATATTATTATAAACGAAATTTCGATATGTCCCATGATTTTTGTCATGAAGTTTCATGAAGTCATAAGAAATGTAATTAGGTATTAAAAGATAATTTCAAATTTAAATTCTAGGATAAAATTAGAAAAAGAATGTGTTTTGTTCAATTGGTTTATTTCATGTACACAAATTTATAAAAATAATCAAAAGATTACAGAGAATATATAAAAATATGGCGGAAAGACTTACGTCGATAGGCCTAACATAAAAATTCAAAAACTTACATATTAAAATACTTGAAAGCTACACTGATTAAATTAACAATTAACACACTTATTTCAATTTTTGTTGATGATGAATAGAATTGATTATTTGATAACGTTAATGATTACCTCTAATTGCTAAAATTACATCTAGTAATTCTATCCAAAAAAAAATAGTCATACATAACCAATTAAAAAAGTTGGAAAACATTTTCAAATGCTTGCTAAAAAGTTAAAAATTTGTAAATATGAAAAACACTTATTCACGTCCTTATAAACATTGCATGTTCAGGAACGCTTCTCTTAATGCACCGAGTCATTGCCTTGATTGTATCTTCAGCTTCTATATCTGATTCAACTTCAACGCGAACAATGCATATGCTCATATGTCTCTCGATTTGAACAAAAATTTCTTTGATGTCATAAAAAAACTTATTAAAGTTGCTAGGCATAACCTCAATATAATTGTTAATGTCGGTCAATAGTTCTTCAAGACATAATTGATTATTGATTTCCAAGCAACGATTCATCTCTAAAGTATATAAATCTTCATAGTCGATCGTCTCCAAAACATCATGAAAGAAAATGCTGTACTGTTGTTGAGCTTCTGTACCGCAACGTTTTAAAATAATGTAATTGCGTTGTCTATTCATAATAAGTTCGTTTTTGGCTTTGTGAATGCAATGGTCAACTTTGATTCCTTGTTTCTCTAACTTTTTGATTGTTCCATTGATAGTTTTATATATTAATTTCATATTATCGTGGACAGCCTCGTGACCTCTCTGTTCGGCCATATCTGCTGACTCCAATGTAGAAAGGTAGCTTGTTATCATTACCTTTTCTTTTTGTGCTGCAATGCGGACTTTGTTGATCGCCTCTTTTATTTCTGCTAATATTGGATTTTGTTTAATATTGACGCTGAATTCTGCTCTGATTTTAGTGCTGGTTTCGGAATCGATGTTTCCGTTGACATTATAATGAACATTGTTATTTACTTTGACATTTTCATTTGCGTTGGTTTTGGAATTGGTGTTGACATTTTCATTGTTTTTAACATTCTCGTTAATAATATCGTTAAAATTCTTGTTGACATTCTCGGAGATATTCTCGTTTTCATTATTTTTGACATTCTCGTTAACATTATCATTATCTTTGATGTTAGCATTAATATTTTCAGTGACTCTTTCGTTTACATTATTAACGTTGACATTGTCATTTGTATTGGCATTGCTATTATCGTTGATTCTGGAATTGATATTCTCATCGATATTTTCGTTAACATTGTCATTTAAATTTTTAGTGACATTTTCATCCACATTGTCATTATCATTGGGTTTGACATCGTTATTTGCGCTCTATAAACATACATTTACAAGTTGATTTTAATAAAAATGATATATTATGATTATATTAACTTACATGGCAAACAACTAAAATAGTCAGAAACAGTGTAGCTTTTAAGAACATCATCGTGGTCAATGGAATGTGATTTGATTTCAGTATTTGTTGTATTTAGATTTATAGTATATTTTTATATTAAATTAACAAAAAAATTGAGAACGAAATTGTAAAAAAAAAAGAATAAAAGAAATATCTCACAGTTTGCAATAGACTAACAAACATTTCTATTTCAAAATTTTTAGCTCTTTTCTTAAATCCTAGTTAATTTTGACATATTTCAACTTACGTCCTTATCAACATTCACCATCTTATTTTGCTGACCAATGCCGGGAAAATCGGTTAGTTGTGGAATTCGAACCAGCACCATTTCGCACCAGATTTTTGTTATGCAGGGACTCTTAACCACTCTTAAACTACAATAATTGTATAATTGAATTGATTTCACATAAAATTCTTATGATTAGACCTTGAAAATAACGATCTACCGTTGGAATAGAACAGGACTTCCAAAATTAACAGTTACCTTATTAAAACGCAAGAACGACACAATTCCATTTTCTTTTCTAAAAAACGAAAATAATACAACTTTAATTGAATTATATGTGAATAATGTATATTTTAAAGATTGCATAATATACTATAAAGTTTATATATAAT
Source organism: Nicrophorus orbicollis (assembly GCA_018845635.1). Classification (NCBI taxonomy): domain Eukaryota; kingdom Metazoa; phylum Arthropoda; class Insecta; order Coleoptera; family Silphidae; genus Nicrophorus; species Nicrophorus orbicollis. Next base: position 51,655 of record JAFMTC010000210.1, read on the forward strand.
TTAAACAATAAAATTATAAAAAGTAGGATAAAATATTATTTTCTTTAATATCTCATAATTTATGTACGTAATTATTAATAGTATTGTTATTGTATTGTATAAACAATCAATGTATAAGAGATCTCACAAAGAGTTTCTCACGTAGACGCATATCAAATGTCTAAGTTGCCAATTCTTGTTATATAAACAAATATATAAGTGCCAAGGGATTGATTCGAAGATTCCTAATCGATGCACTTTTTCATATAAACAACTGTAAGGAATTCGGGCCGGTCGTATTGTAAACAAACCACCCAAGTCGAATTCCATGGGAACGCTTATTCATCAAATATAAACAAAGACCTACTCCCAATCACAACTCCCACCCTTGATTAATAATAATTAACTTCGTAAGTAGATTATGTATTTAGAATTAGTCTCAGTAGAACATCCAAAGAATAACTAAGTCTCAGTAGAAACCACAACGAATAACTAAGTCTTAGAAGAACCTTATACGATCAACATAGTCTTGGGAAGACTAACCTACTATTGAACAATAAAGTTATCTTAAAACCAATTGAATTTACTTAATTCAAACTACTAAGACTCCACAACGACAACACCAGACATTATTCGACGGTGTCCAGAGTTCCAACCCTGGGACACAACAATATAGTTGGTATATAATTTAAGAGAAAAAAATCAAAAACTAACTGAAATTTTCTTTTTGTCATTACTTTAATCTTGTATTTGCGTTTCGATAATGAAATGACTAAACGCTCATTTAAACTTGTGTACTTTGCCAGTTAATATACGGGAAAGAGAGAATAGATTAAGCACACATACAAATATTATGAAATGAGAACTGGTACGTTCTCCGTTGTACCGGTTTGTTTGTCTCTCCTTCTTTTTTTATATTATTTAGCTGTGTGTATATTTTCATTCTTGCAGCTTTCGTGTCTCGCGTTTCGTATTGTTTTTTTTTTCTATATTACAATTCCATTCGTAATGACTTTGTGATTATATGGTTCGGTCAACGTGGTTGTATTAAAGGCTACGTGTATTTTTATATTCCTTTGTAATTAATTATGACAATATAATGCCGTCGAGTCTCTACAAAAAACTAAATACAAATGTATAAATAGTAATGTATTTTTAACCATAGAAATTTGAACAAAAACCGCTTTTGTTTAATTTTATTCAAAAATATACTAAATAATTGATATTATTGAAGTAATTGTTTTGTATATAATTTGATCATAAAAGTTCATTATTATAACTTTGTTGTGGTAAAATAACAATATATTTTATATGATTCATTTTTAAATAAGTAAAGGGTGAGATCGGGGCTGGTTGTCACAAATATTAAACTTTTGAAATTTCAACCTTCTTATTAAATATTGATTATCCCATTCGAAACACTTATATTTAGGACATATTTGCAAAATTGTACAAATCGTATCGAAAAACAAAAACAAAATATACTAAAAACAAAGTTTACAAAAGGCAGTCTTTCCACCCAAACATATATTGTAATATAGTTAATGAAAATAAATTAACGATATGATTTCTAATAATATTATTTTGATCTGTGTTTGCAAAGTACGGTCCGAGGACCATATGCAACAAACGTAGAGGTTCTTTCGTTCACGCCCCAGATTTATAAAACAAAAATATATAAATCTTCAATATCAGTATCAATGTTTAAAATAGTGAAATGTTGTTTTACTGGTATGAAATTCAGGATAATGTTGTTTTACTAGTTGTAAAGTAAAGTTGATGTAATAATAACAATATAAATTTTTGGATATCATTCTTTCCTTAAGTGTAGTGTAGGACTAAGTTAGACTTTAGCTTCCCCAAGTGAGACTATATTGTTCATAAGCTTCCTCAACTAAGACTGATTGCAAATAGCATATTATACATATAAATTAAACTAGTTATTCGGTAAAGAGGAATAGGTTCGTTTACATAAATCGGTCCGTGTAGCAATTGGTCTTCTGGTAATAACACTTATCTGTAGGTGAAAATGCGAAATGCTTATCCAATTGGAATACCCGGTACACTTTAGATATAATTATAATGGCTGGACACAACAGAAGTACAAATTTCATTTTCTTTTGTTTTTCGTGAAAAACTGAAGAAAGTTTGTCCATCATTGTATTTTAATTTAGAAATTGAACATGTTAAATAAGAGGAAATTGATGTGAGTTAATAAGTGGATCATAAATTTCTTGTGATTTGTCTTGGGAAATAGGTGTAGGTGTGCAAATAGTGTATCGATCGGGATGAAGTGTACGTAAAGTGTATATCATTTGCGATGATGATGCGAATGGGGTAACAGGGTAACAGCTGTCATATATGTGACGTAAAAAAATAATAATATCGTAGTGGCTTGGATCGATTTGAAATGTATGCTCGTTACATCCGTGCTGTTTGTTTTTATTCATTTCGTCCCCCTTCGTGCGTATTTCCGGTTGCGACGAGAGTTTACCGCCGTTCGGTTTCGTATTCGAAATGCCAGCTGCAGCTCCCTCTGGAGTTTGCGCCGGTCACGATCCCGTACTTCACTACGCAGACGTGGATTGAGTCACTCTCTGTATTATTATTCCGTTCCATTCATTCGTCGTGTTCTGGCAGTTCGCAGCTGACAGTCGTGCGGGTTGTCGTTTGCGGACTGCGCCTCTCCCTCTCTCACCGTTTAAGAACGCAATCTCTTCTTCGGCTATCCTCTCTTCGATATTACTAACAGCAGCATCATCAACTTCTACGACCATCTGCAGACAGTGGTGATCCGTTATCCTCGAGATACGTCAGCAGGATAGGTGGATTCGGGCTATGTAAACCGATACCGAAGAGCGCGCCTTCCTCACTTTTTCTTCCTGCTACGGTTGATATATAATAGTTTTTTTTGTTGTTGTTGCTGTTGATGAGAACACGACTCCCCTCAATGTCAGTGCAGTAAATGATGCTAGAGGCAGTTCTGTGCGGTAAAATTGTTGTGCAAGTGTCACCTGGAGGAGTCCCAGAAGAAGGAATCCGAAGTGCCGCTGCGGTTATTGGAAAGTGTGTTCTTTGGTAGAAGAAAGTGCGTTCGAAAATTCGTAACGGTGAGTACGCACCTTTAAATTTTTAAAGTTCCAATTTGCACACGTGCTGCGCGTCCCCTTTAACTCAACTTCTTCCCCAAACCAACAAATAAGAAACAAAAATTAAAGATCCATTACATTTTGAAGCTCAGCTACACTTTTCAGACTGATTTAATTATTTCTGGGATCGTTCCTGCTACTATTACTACTACTTCCTCATCATCAAGTTATTTATAGCTTCACCTACCAGCATTGTGTTGTGAACCTCGCGCCTACTCAGCTCGCAGAATTCAATCGCAATTTCGTACCTGAATTTGCAACTGGTAGCAAATTTATTGCTCGTTTCGTTGTGCATTTATATGCATATACAAGCAACATACGTCTGCATTTTGCAACGTCCTGAGATCATTCAGAGCGTGAAGTCACGATAATTGCGGTTGCTTTGAAAACGTATTTCATTTCACTGAAACATCAAAACATTTAATCCAAACTAATACGATTAAAATAAATATTTTAAAATTTCATTGTTCATTCTAGAATTTATATAAATATTAACTTTAATATAGCAATTATCTCAACAAAAGTAGAAATACTAAAGAAAAATAAAATAAAATTCCATTGTTGCAAAGGCTTACACTTTGTACATTTTATTAGTAAATAGATTCATAAATAACAAATCTGTAGTAATTTCATACTTTAATTCACTGTTCTAATTTCTTCTAAACATGATATCAGAAGTTACCAACCCAGCTATGATATACTGATAATAATTTAGAGTGATTCTGTACAAATTACAAAGTACAATTTGTGTTTATTTAAATTTTTCAAATTATATAACTTCTATAATAGAATATTGGGAATTTCATGCAGAAAATAAAAGATGATTCGTGGTAATACTTGTTTGTTTTTTCAAATTTATATCAAATTTATATCACATAGGAATGATTTACAAATTGGGAATTCCATGTTGAAATTTTAAATTTCGTGCTAACAGTTATTTTTCAAATCTAATTCATATAGGTTTAATTTATAAATTTTTAATTGCCTGTTGAAGCATTTCCCAATTTTCAATTTATACATTTATCCTATGTGAATGAAATTTGAAAAATCTTTATTTTTTCAAAGTTAATTCACACTGGATTCATTTATAATTTTGAAATTTCATACTGAAATTTTCGATTTCATGCTAATACTTTTTTTTGTTCAAATTTAATTTACTTAGGATTAATTTATTAATTTACGTTTCTTATTTTTTTTTATATTTTCCTTTTTTTTTCATTGTTTGATTTTGAATCTGAAATATTATAAAATAATCTTAAAATTATGTATTGCATCGCTGTTTTTTTATATGTTCTTCGTTAAATCAACAAATTACATAATTTATATAAAATAATTTTGACAAGTCTATAAGAGCAATTTTTTATACGATATTTTGTTATATGAGCATTTTTTGACATTAATAAATATCTATGAATATTTAAATTTCAAAGTTTTGTTTTATTTTTTTCCTTAAATTAATTTCATATTTTTTAATTTAAAATCAGCGCTGAATACAGTTATTACATCAAATGTATCTCAGATCAATACAAACTGTATAAATTATTAACTTCTTTGCTTTCCAAAATATCCTTGAACTATATTATTCTTTTATTCAATTTTCTAATAACAATCCTCTATTTTATTATGTAATTGGTACATGTCTGCGTTTGTATTATATTTGTTCATATATATTTCTTCTTTGTTGTGTTTTTATATTTATGTATTAGACTTTTAACGAATTATTTGTATGTACTCATCGAATTGTATGTACGCTATAAATGATTCACAAATTACATATGTACATTACATAAAAAATAAATTCTTATTCACTTTGATTCTTTTGTGTGTTCCTAATTGTACGTTTATTTCTGAACGTAATTCGTGACAAAATATATCTTTCTGTATTCTGAAAAAAAAGACTGTTACATTATTAGTATTATTCTGAAAATCATCAAATTTATTCATTCTTTATTTTCATATGTTTATGTTGTGAAACTTTATGATTTGTTATATGTTTCATTAAATGTTGAATATTATTTTTATCTTTTCCTATGAAAGTTCCATGCGCATTGAATCCGGTAATAATAATTTTGTTCTCAGTATTTGTTTCTTTTTACGAATTGCAATAACATTCTGAGAAGACGTGATTATACTTTTTTTAACATACGTCATGTTTGTCATGTGATTCAAATAAGCTTCGTGTTCGAAGTAGTATTTCAATTATATCAAATAGATTGATTATTTTTATTCTAAATTAATATGAATATGGATTAATCAATATTAATACATATTTATTATTATTTCAATAGTAGAAAACCCATAAAAACCCAAAAGAAAATACAGCAATAATAATATATTATTTGACAATATAGTTTATTAGAAAATATTGCAAGGTAGGATGAAGCAATTCAAAATTATTCTTGTGAAGAAATCATATAAGAAAATATAAAAAGCTATAATAATACTATAACTGCATATATAGTTAAATTAATTAAGTATACTTGCTTTTACTGTACAACCTTCAAATAAACCTTGATTTATGGTTTCATTTAAAGGCGATTGCTTTGTTTGAGAAATAGAACTTTGGAATAAAAGATCGTGATTGAATTGACATTATATTATGAAATACTTGTTGTTTTTTTTTAATATTAGATTTTTATGTTTATCAGTTAATGTTTTATTTGATTTCGAATATATTTTGTATAGATTTATGTCAATTTTTAGACAATTGCATATTTGAGGTAAATTATTTAGATTAATGGATACAATTTTCACTAATTTCGTTATTGTTTCGAATAAATAATGAAAGTTAAGAAATGTTTTGTTTATATTTATGATAAATTTTGATTTTATTCTATAGAACTGAAAATTTCTTGTTTTTTTTTCTAATATTGCATTATTCCTTCAATTTGAACAAACTTTAATATTATTTTTGTTGAAGTAAAGTGAATTAAAAAGAAAGGTGTAAAACGGTAGGAATTTATTCAATTCGTCTTATGTAAATATTCATGGATAAATATATTTTATATCTACATTTTTTTAAATATATCTGTCTTTGATTTCTTTTGATTTCCTGTCTAATGAATATTTATACTGCATATATTTAACGTGCCATCCATCCATTTGCATTTGGTGTCGAAATCCAGCCCAAAAACAAATATATATGAAAGAGACGACGAGTTGAACCTGCTGCAGCAGCACACATTTAACACATTCAAAATTCCGTACAACTTTCTTCCTTCGTTTGCGTCTGCATCTCTTTCCATTTAATACACTTCATCTTAATTAATCTTTCATTTCAATTTGAATGTTTTGAATAATATATACGATTTTGATCCTTTCTCAATGATTTCATTTTCTTAAATTGAGATTAACTTATTGAAATAATTTTTCAATATTTTATCGTATTTTTTTTGAGAAAATTGATTAACTTGTAAATGTACACAATTATAAGTATTTTGATATTTACTCTGTACATACATTCATGTTTTTTTTGTGATTCATTGTGAAAAATGATGAAATTAAATGAGCTGAATTCAAGTCTACTTTAGAGGCTAATGATTGTTATTAATTATTTTCCTTAATAATGCTGTACGTGTAGAACACAATGAACAATGTTCGAGAATGCAGCGATTTGAATAAACAAATCGTGACGTTTTTTTGTTGCATGAATATTCATTAGGTGAGAATACCCATGCACGTAACATTTAAATGCATGCAAAGCGGTTTTGAGATTTCCGAGTAGATTTTTATTTACAATATTTATGCGTTATTTGTTTTGTCGCGTTAAATTGTTGATAAAAATTGTTAAATAATTACTTTTATGGTAGTTATCATTAAATATGTATGAACTTATTCCAATTAATTTAATTTAATCGGTTCAGTTTTTTTTTTGATTAGGAAACAACTTGAATAATTTAAATTAAAGATGTATTAACAAAATGTAATTTCACAAGAAACTATACTTCTTTAACGATAGCTTTCTTCAATTTGAACAGAAATTGAACTGCAATTCTATGAAACTAGAAGTTGAGGTTTACTTTGAGAGATGGTCGTGTTCTTGTGTTGAGTATGGATTTTAAAAATTCACCACGTGCATGGTTGGAGGGTGTGAGGGAAAACTGCTCCGCATAATTTTCAGATTACGGAAAACAACTGTGTTTCCGCTTTCCGGCTGCCTGCCAAACTGGCTTTCCTCCTTTCATGCTGCAACACGCTCAATTGCATTTCGATCCTGCCACCTTTCGCATACATTTTGCAACGAATTATAAACTTTCCAAGCGAAACAAAACATCGATCAAACAATCTACAAATTAATTAATTAACTGTTTGTTAATTAATATAAACAAAACTTTGCACTGATTATAACAAATGTTATATTTATTTTAATTAGAATGATATTGTAATGATAGTTTTTAATCAAGAATATTTACGATGGAACAGATTTTGCCCATTTATCAATTCCTGTAGTTAATATAACTTATTTGTCTTGCAGATATTAAGATGCTAAGATTGCTGTATCATTAGCGTATGTTATAATCTTTGTATTTGAAGTTTTAGGAATCTCTTTCATGTTTAGGAGGTAAAGCATCGGTCCAGAACACTTCCCTGTAGTACCTCAGATTCTTTTGGATATAGAATCGTCTTCAATCTTTCCCTGATACGTTCTATTTTCCTGATATATTTTTGTTTCAATTAAAAATAGTCTTTCTTTTGCTATATAATGTAGGAGTGAAATTAGAGAAATGTCCTACAAAAGTAAAATACAATAATTTTATCTCTTTCAATCATAATTCATTATTTTAAACTAATTCTTGGTTTTAATGTTAATTTAGAATAGATACGATCTTGACGTTAGGATCGAATTGAATGAATAATTTCGTTTGCGTTTCTGACCAGCTTCTGTTTAGTATTGTAATGATAATTCCCCCATTGTCATGTTAATGTTTCGACATAGTTTAAATGAAATTCGCAGCTTTGTGCTTTCGTTTCAAACGAATCGAAATGGAAAATAGAAATGTGCGTCGAAAAAATAAATTTGAAACAGGAAAAAAAAAACGCAGTCGCTGCTGATTATTTCTCTCCTGTGATGTTGCTGATTGTGAGTTTTCGCTATTACCTGAAATAATTTCGTTTGATTTCAGTAGATTTTTTTGTTTGTGATTTTTCGCTTTCTGTTTTTTTTGCCTTTTGTTTCACGATTTTCCCTTTGTTTTTCACGCATTTTTTGGTTCGTTTGTTTGCTTTTATTATTATTGCTATTTCTGTATTGTCGTTGTTTATTTTGATTTTGCTGCAGCCGTTGATTGTGGTGGGTTATTAAAAAAAAAGGTGGTGGTGGTCAATAAAGGGAACCTGTGACCATTGATTGTCGAACAAAAGCTTTAAATCAACACGCTGGACGTTACCACCAAATCCGAATCCCCACCAAGACAGCCGACCCTTCAAAAACAAAACGTGTCCAATCAAAGCATTTCCAGCAACGTCAAAAACCGCGCGCGACAATCGAATTTCCTCCTCTTGTTTCTCTCTCTGAATGTGTGTTTCGAGTGGAGAATTGTTTACTAGTACCCAAACTTTAATTGATTCCGAAAAGCAATTAACCAAATGGCAGCGACGAATAATTGCTAACAGGTTACTGTTTGTATTCTAGATGGCGTCACCATCGAATTTACTTAATACTGTTAGAATTGCAATTATCTAATGGTTTATCGAATCTCCACAAGTACATTTATTAAATGCGATAACTTATGCGAGTATCGTAATCAATATATATACCCTTATTCTAAATATATTCGATATAAGTAATTAATACAAGAGGAATTTGATTGTATTTTGCACAAATTATAACATATATAAATTAAGATATCAATTGTTCTTTTGGAAATTATTGATGTAACAGAAAATTTTAAGATGAAATTCTTTGAAATTATTACAAATTAATTTCTTTTGTATTCAAATATTGTGGATATTTTAATTTAATAATTATATTTATTGCAACAGCAAACAGAAAAAAACAAGCATATTCACACAGTAATTATTAAATATATAATCTAAAAAAATCGGTTTACATAATAATGTTTGAATTGTTCGTTAACCGAATCACTATCATTAGTTTTCAAAAGTGGCGTTAATCAGTCGATAATTTATTTTTATCAGAACATAAAATTCGTTTTTTTTTGTTCGATATATTCACATACCGAACTATTCGTTAACCGACAGACGGTGAGTGTAATTCAAGTAAGAGATATAATTAACTAAGAATGTTTCTAATGCAATGTAAATAATAATTAAAATTAAATAAATGTATTGAAAGGTGTTAACCAATATACTTATAATATGAGCTATAATTATCCTTAATATTGAGAAACTTATTGCTTACTTTGCCGAATGGATGAATTGCAATTATCATTGCATAAAAAGATACACGCACACACACAAAAATGTTAATATTAGTAATTTTGCTTTACGTTTTTTGTACTGACAAATATATAAAATTAAGGTAAATAAAATATATCGTGCTTGCTTGTAGAAAAATGGATTTGCATCACTAATTTGCATCATCGAAAGTTTTAAATTTTAAATAATGTTATTTAGATATTTAATTTCTTAAAATTTAACGTTTTCCTAAAAAATCTGTTACATTTTCAAAAATGTATAATTTGCAAAGCAAAATTACATAAAACAATATCAATCTTCATGAGAAAAGTTAATGAAATAACTATTGTGTACAGGTGGACTTTATGAAAATAAAACTTTCATATATTTATATTTACTAAAGCTAATTTGTATAGAAGTTTAAAATTTGATAAAATTATTTCAAATTATTTAAAATCTTCTTGAAAGCAGATCAACAATTGTAAATGCATTTGATTCTATATTTTTACAAAATAACTTGTTGGGATCATCGGTTAATCTTTCAGGTTTACCATGAATTGAAAATACTATTATTAACATTCTCAACAACGACTATATAGTTGTATATCATTTATTTAAACCTTTTGTCCAAAAGCAAGTTATAAAATAGACATACATTAGTAAATATATAAATATGTTGATGATTAATGAATAATCTTAAATTAAATTAACAATTGTTGCATAATCTCGATTTTATTAAACTTGTACTTATAAATATGAAATTTATAATAGAAATTTCTAAATGCTTCGATTAGTAACCATGTTTCTTTATATTTTCATGTAAGTAGTACATGTTTTCTTCTCCGTTCATCCATTTCTCAGACAAAGGAACGTCTGTTGTGTCCCTCTACTCCGGTTCACGCTAATTGCTTTCTGGGAACTTTTAAATGAGACGAAATTGTTTCGAAGAAGATTGACTATCTCGCGAATTGTTTTCTTTTTTCCTTTATTGGTTTATGTCTCGTCAACCGAAATCGAGATCTTACATACTGCTTTCGGCACCTCATTTCCTTCCCATTCGATTCACGGTTTATTTGCTCTCAACGTTAACGTTCGAAATTCCCGCGCCAATTAGCGGAGTTTTAAGTAGCTTTAAATATTTGATCGCAGCAAAGTGAGCCATCAACAGGTATAGTTGCAATTGCATTTGTTTCTTCCTGTGCTGCGTTTATAGTATTAATAATAAGTCTACAGTTCGCATTGCGATCTCGATTCCTCAGCCGGAGCCGAGCGAAAGTTTTCGAAGCAAGGCCACTCACTTTTCTTCACAACAAAAATCTAGCTCGGCCTCATGCAAATTCCTCAGCCGAGGAGGTCTCTTTTCGTTCTCTCTGCGCTCGTACACCACTGGCATGCATGCACGTTTCCTCCATCGACGTTTGCTGGTTTCGGCTTCGATCCCGAAGAAGGAGCCATCGGCACAGATTCCTCCGGCTTCTAGAAAGTGAACTGAAGACAAAAATCCGTTTACGTACGTTACCGATACGAACCAGCGTTCCAATAATAATTCGTGCGCTTTTCATTCGCTGTTACACGAAACCCCACCATATATAAATTTATTTTTTTTTTACCTTTGGTTACATCACTTGGTTTCTAAATTGCGATTTACGTTTTCTTCGGCACCGTTATTTCGTTCCTCCTTTTTTTTATATTTATTTATATGTACATACCTTCTTTTCGTTGATCCAGTTACCTCAATTCTCCGCGCGAATCACATCATAACTGTTTACACAGACACACATAACAACACTCGAGATTTACTAATAAGCTTTTTTTTTATTCTTCATCTTCATCAACATTTCTTTTCATTTATTTCCATTGTATATTTTAATATTTTTAAAATAATTAACGCATTTAATAAAACCTGGTTCATCTTTGCATAATAAGTTGCTCCAATTTTATAGAGACAATTTATACATAATCCTTGAGACATTTAAGGAACAATTAAGTTTTATTATTTTGTATATTCTTCTTAATCTTTTTCAATTTGTTTACATGTTTTTTTTTGTTGTATAATTAATGCGCACTGTTATGCAAACGTTTTTCAGGTTTCGCTCTTGTCCAGGAAGCACACATCCTGTCTAATCAATAATAAGCCAGCTTGCTGGAAGTAATTTAGAGTCGCTGATTAGTAATGAGTCGATAAGATAATGGCTTTGCGTCGAGTTCGCTTCAATAAGTTCGCTGCTTTTGAAATGTCAACATGTTTCATATTAACTAGTATGCAAATTATTACACATTGGTTACCGTTAATTAAGAGGATTTAGGTTGAGGTAGTCTCTCCAAAGGATGCTCTTGACAAAGAACTCGATGTTTGTACTCAATGGAAGACACAGTTTAGCTCTCGACTATTTCTTAAGAGATAATTATCTTTACACATTCACAATATATTTACACTTCTTTATTTTTGTTATTGAATATTAGAATATTAGAAGAACGTTTTTGAGGATTACAGATTAATTAAAAGAAATATGGGTGAAATTTAAATACAAATAATTACTAATCTTTATTGAGCCTAATTTGAACAGGTTATATACATTATACAAAGTCTGTAAGCAATGTTATATATTCAGTTATGGTTGTAACGATTCCTATAAGCAATGAGATTAAAACAGCTTACAATTACAACACTTTCTCTAAGACATGTTAACAACATTAAATGTTCGCATCCTGCGGTGTTTGTTGCTGTTAATTAAGTATGTCGTTATAATCGTTTCATTCAAAAATGTACGTAAAAGAGTAACCTAAATGTAGTTTTGTAAGATGTACATGTGTACACTCAATGGAACACGGTTTTGCTATCGAAGCGTTCAAAGATTTCCCAAGAGCCTTCAAGGACGTCAACTTTGCGGGAGCTTCCGAACACGCGAAATGCATGTCTCTTCTACTCTTATCTCTATGTGTGTGCAAACTCTCTAATGGAATTTGCCAAATTCGAAAGGCGTCGGGTTTTTGGTGGTAGTTTCTCGACCGGAGTAAGCAGGAATCGTCCACTACGCAACACCAGAATGACGTTTTACTTACGCCATCTATTTTTAACTGTATGAAGCGGTAATTTGTGCAAATCTGGGTCGGCTTTCGGAGAAGGTTACGCAATTAAACTGCGCCGCTGCTTATGTTCGGATTTGTAATGATACCTTATTATAATCGGTTAATGCGCTTTTATTTTCGTTTTGCTTGATGCAATCATTGGTAACCTTGAAGTGTCAGCTTTGATGGATATTGTGAAAAATTCAATTATCGGTAGCCATAAGTTTGTTGTGACAGGTTTTGATGATTGAGTTGCATAACTATTATATTGTCAAGGTTGTCATGATTCAATTAATAGTGTATATGGCCAATAGAACCCCGAGGTTGCAGACGAAGTGCCGTAACAAATATAAAAATGGTCATAACTTATAATCGAATTAACTTATTTCTAATAAAAAATTTGGAAAATGATAGCAAATTAATTGGAAATAGAATATAATTTGCAAATTTTCCTATTAGATTATCCCAAAATCTTATCAACTTCTATTGAAAATCTTAGAAAATGTCCATGTGTTCAATTAAATTATTAATGGTTAAAATATTGATTATTGTATATTAATAATGATTTGAAATGCAACAATAAATAATTTTCAAATTTTTCCATTAAATGATGGTAAAATCGAATCAGCCCACTTGTAAATTATTTATTACAATATTTGTACATTTTGAACGCAATCACCAAAGGTTAAATATAAATTTAAAATTGTGGAATATTCAATTATTGGTAACCATAAATTTGTTTGTGACAGGGTTTGGATGATTGAGATGCATGATAATTATAAAGTGAGACATGATTAAATTATTAATAAATTGGATATGACAGTTTCAGTAATGAGATGATGTCATAATAAAGGTAGATGATTCAATTATGAGGTGATTAAACAGATTCAATGGAAAAGGTGAATGAAAAGTGTAAATTGAAATTACGTTTGTGTAATTAATTGTTTGAATTCGAGTCATCCTTATTCTAAGTTCCTATTGTAACAGTTAGATGGGGTGGAGAGAGAGAGAGAAAAACTATATTAAGGGTAGTAATTTTTAATTATGCAGTAACGTTTCCCCATTGTATCATTTATTCATCGCAGTACTCCAATTTGCTACGTATTCATCATGCACTTTTAATAACTTGTGTGACTTTATTAGCTGGGGAAGTGTCTTTTTGCTTGTTCGTCCTCTGGCCCTAAATTGTCGACCGTCGGAAGTTATTAGCTGAATTTTAATTTACCCTCTCTCTCTTCCGCTCACGTATATTTCCTAATTAAAAAAAGCTATTTTTTTAAAATAAATTTTCTGCTTTCTTCCACCGTTGCGCAACGGAAGACAAAACACGAAATATGCATGCACACACACATAGGAAGAGAAAGAAATGAAACAAAAAACACGAAATATTAAGGGTTGGATAGAACAAACAACAAACAGTTGCGCCCCGCGAGGGAGGCTGTAATTTTTGCATAATAATGCCTTTTAATTAGGGACCTTGCTCCGGCGCGCCTTAATTAATTATCCCAATTTATCCTTTTTGTCCTGCTTTCTTTCTCACTCTCTCTTTCTCTCTCTACCCCGTTTAGCATCTCTGCAATATTATTCCGTTGTTGTCCTTCCTCCTCCCAGTTTTACTTCTTATTTATTAAGTCGCATTGTCCGAGCGTGGAAAGCCTTTTGTATTAATTGAGATTAATTGCCGCAGCTGCATTTCGAATCCCCAGAGAAAAAGAGAAAAACAGAGAAATCCGTAAACTCTCAGATTTATTCCCTTTGTGTTTCGGTTAGTGTGTATACGTGTAAATATGTTTGTGTGTGTCTGTGTATGATTGCGAGCGTTCGAGCTGTGGACTTAATAGATCGATGGAGCTAATAAAAACACAATCCGGCTGTGTTTTGAATGGCAATAAATCTCTGTTTGCCTGCTGCGGGGAATCCCCTGCCCCATTCCACGCTGTGTACACGATGGATTAATATGAATCTTGGCTTCCAGTCATCCGGGCTGAAAGGAAAAAGTATAGAACGTATAAAAGGGCGAGAATCAACAAAATTAATTGATGAGAATGGAGAACTCTTCAAGACTATAATCATTTACAGCTGTAGTTTTTTCTTCTGTAGTGTTATAAATCCTATTCATCTTGTAATGACGTGAAACCTATATGCGATTTCGTTGAGAGAATGCTAATGTTTTTAATTTAAGAAACTTTAATTTGGAAATAAGTTGATTTTATTGTGACGCCATCTAGTGGGTAAATTAAGAAACATTTTTTAATTAATTCACTATTTTATATCAAATATTACTTAAACTTGATACAATAGTAAGAAATAAATAAAAATAAAATAAATTTGCTGCAAAGGGCTATACACCATGGATCGTTCTGCCTGTCCCATACGTTATTATAATGGATTAATAACTACCATGTTTGTTAATTAGATCACCTTTTATTGAACCTCTACGATATTTAAACTAATCCTTTTGGACTATAAAACCTAAAGATAAGTTATGTTCTTATTTTTAGAATATAAGAATAAACTTTGCAAAATACTCATCGAATGACCTATTAAAACTTAATTCCTATGATTCATTTCTAATCGTTTAAATTTTTGAAATTATATATGTATAAAGTAAATTGAAAATAAATTGATCCGATTGCAGCGTCATCGCTCGGACAATTCGTAAATCAATGCTGTAATTGGTATTTAAATTTTTGCCACGTTATCAATTTGATAATGCGATCGGAATGCAGAATGTGATTTCGCTTTGATTGAACTTAATTGGAAAAAAAGAAGGCTGCCGTTGCGTCACTGCAGGATCGGCGAACAAAGCGCATTCACATACATTTTTTTGTTTGTTCGTAATTCCTTTATTGGACAGGGGAATCACTTTGCGTTTGGATTTTACGCAAAACTCAATTTAACTTATTCATCTATACATAAAATTTAAATATTATTTATAAATTTACGTATATTGTTTATGTTTTATTGTTGTTTAAAAAATAAAAACTTGAGTGCAAAATATTACATTGAAAATTCTGCATTTAAGGAGGTGATTTTAAAATTGTTTGGTAGACGTATATGTATTTATATTATTTCAATTTAATAATTTATAAGATTTGCTGCTCGTTGTGGGTAAATAAACTTTTCTTTGTGTACCGAGTTTACCTTGGAATTGTTGTTATATAGTGTATAGTTCATGTGCTTTTCTATATTCGTGATTTGAATTTATTTATTTTACGTTTACAAATAAAGAATTTGTATGATTCTTGCTAAATACTTGGAAATAATTAAAGCAATAAAAGAAATAGTAAAATCTTTTATATTTTAATCTCTAATAACTTAATACTATTAAATATTCAATTAAATCTCTAAAGGTTAAAATATTAATTATAGTATAATAGGAATTTATTTGATTTATAAAAAAACTAATTTGCAATATTTCCCGTAGATGGTGTTAAAATTGAATAAACTTTTTTCTATTGTAAATTTTCAAAAACTCAATATTTTCAATGAAATTACTAAAGTTTATAATGTTGATTATTGTGCAAAAATAAGAGATTAATTTGGAATAAAAAATATTAATTTGCAAATTTTCATGATGTTAAAATTGAATAAACTTATTTCTACCGAAAGTATTAGAAAAAGTCCGTTTTCAATGCAATCATCAAAGGTTCAAATATTTATTATTGTATAATAATATTATAATGGGTACGTTTTAAATGAAAATACTAAAGGTTATAATATTGATGATTATTGTATAATAATGGTAATAGATTTGATAAAATACAAAAAATATATAATTTGCAATTTCTTTCGTTAAATCTAATCATTTTATTTCTATTATAAATACAGTTATACCTCGACATACGAGTTTAATTCGTACCGTAACCTTGCTCGTATCTCAAAGCAATTTTCCAGACAGACTGAGGTCTAGTCTGAGGTGGTAGAAACTGTTGGTGTAGTGTGCGATTCCTCGTATCTCAAATCTTGCTCTCATCTCAAAGCAAAATATCGCTCGCTCGGCGGCTCGCAACTCGAAACACTCGTATATTAGGGCACTCGTATATTGAGGTACCACAGTTTTCAAACATGTCTATGTTTTGAATACAATCACCAATGCATATTTTTTTTTGCATATTAATAATTAATGAAAGTTTTCAAATTTTCAAATAGATGAGGATAAAATCAAAATAACTTGTTTCAACTATAACTCTTCTATAATAGAATAATTGAACGTATATGTAACGATGATAAATCGTTTATTCAATAGTAATGAAATGATCGTGAACTTCAATACGTTTTTTGCAAAAAATAAATGATTTATCTCTACATTTTTTTCCCTCTATATATATATGACGATGATTAAGAGTAATGCGTTTCCGGTAATGAAAAATGGTGAAGCTGAAACGGTAAAAACAGCATTCAGAGAGTGAGAACTTCTTTCTATTGGTCCGTGTTTCGTGTTTGTGTGCAGCACACATCAATCTATCCGCGTTAACCTTTATTTGACCCAGTAATATTTAGCAGCCGTAGGAATCGCCACTTGCTACATCTGGTGCGGCCTGTTTGAATCAGTTATTATTAGCGTTGCGGCAACAATGGGTTTTGTGTGCGAGTATCGGAATCTCGCTAATTGCTGTTTTTTCGCTTTTCTATACTGTGTACGTTCGTGCGAACGCATTCGGCCGTACGTACGAATTCGCGAACGAAAACACGCCGCAGCCGGGTGTAATAAATTTCCGCGGTGCACGATCGTCTGCTCAAATAAACAAAACTGCGGAGCGGCTTTTGCATACAGAAATAAATAAATACACACACTATACTACGTACCGTGAATATACCTGCGCTTCGTACGAAAACGCAACAGCAAATAAACAATAAGTACGTACGTATGCATGCTTTGAATAAACATCGCTGCATTCGTATGCTGCGCCCGATGATTCCAATGCATGCAATTTGCAACGCAAAAATAAAACTTCAACGATTACGCTAGCTGAAACTAACTTCATTTTTACCTATTTTCCAGTATTTCCATTCCAATCACCATAGCATTACATTCAAAACAAGTTGTTCAATTAAATAGATAGAAAAATACAAACATATTGAGTAAAATATAACACTTTTCAGCTTCGAATTTAGTTTTCTTTCTTTGTAATTATTATTATTTTAACTAAATATTATTGCATACTAAAATTTTCTAAATTAAACCATGCGGTTAATTTGATTAGAAATTACAAATATATAAATAATCTGTTTACAAAATCGCAGCATTTTCTTAGAATAACAAATTTGCGGTTCAATGAAAAGTTTCGCCATCCGAGATTATTGCATTGATTTACTGTGTTTATATTGATTGATATTTTTCAATAGAATAAATCGTTGGTTGTTTTAAACTGATAATTAATTGCATTGCTATTAAATTGAATTGCTTTAATGAATCTTTCATTGAAACTTCAATTATTTTCAATTAACTGTACAGGCGATTTAAGAACATGTGTTTGGCATTTTAGTTTCAATTTGATGCTCACTGAATTGATGATTCACGTTTTAGATTGATTATCGAAATGGACTTTACAAACGATCAATTTCCGTTATAGATAAAAAAAAAACTACAATGGAAACTAATAGTTCTTGAAGTAATACATTATTATTCAATTGAATTATTTTATAAATAATAACATTTATTGCAGTATAGTTGTTAAACTCTATATAATAGCAATAAATAAATGCGAAGAAAGAAATAGCATTATGCTGAAAAGAACTATAGAGACCATAGGTCTACTGTGCAAATTTAAGTAAAGTCAGTGAATAAGTTTTTTTTATAAAATTTTTATAATTACAAATTTCTATTACAATAGATTTATATAAAACAATTGCATGCTCATAAATACAAGCAACAAAGTTGAAAAATTGAGCTTCGAAAGAGACTTTCTTTTATACAGATTTTCTATACAAGGATGAACAACTGAAACTTGATTATTTAATCAACTTGAATTTAAAATAAATGGACAGATAAAACGAGTTTATACAAGTTTTATTGGTGCAAAGGGCACTTTAATTATTGATGGAATGTATTCAATTTTTTTTTTGCTTCAAAGTTTTAAATTACAATTTTTGTTTATATTTTGATGAATAAATTAGATATTTGTGAGATGATTTCGATGTATATGCTTATGAGTTGAATTATTGAAGAATGCGCATTGAATAGTAGTTTTTTTTTGTATAAATATATTTGTTTAAAATGTTTGCTGCATTAAAGTTTTAACAAAATCTGACAATAATTGGAAATACAAAAGGGTTTTTTTTTGTATTACAAAATGAAAAACTATATATTTTTTAATTGGTCTATTTTTTTTAATTCTCTATGATCAATTTCCCTTTGTAACTGTTGTTTTTTATTTATTCCATTATTATTTTGTATGTTTTATTTTTTTTTGGTCTGTTTGTGACTGTTACAACAAAAATAATAATTGTTATTATTCCCAACGATTTTTTATTAAGTTTGTTATATTTTGTTTTGGGATAATTATGTTGTAATTTTGTAGTAGTAAACCTTGGGTTTAGATAGTTTATTTAACAGAAATCCATGGACTTCCTTCTTGCGTCTTGTTCTCTTAATCCGACAGTTATTTTTTTTTTGGCTATTTACTTCTCTTTCTTTGGTTCTGACAAATGTTATAAATCTTTATTGCACGAACACCTGAGGTTTCGGATAGACACATTCACTTTTCGATGTAAATGCAATTCACTTTGTTTTTTTGAGCACTCTTTTTCTTTCTGTCTGTTGTTGCTGCTGTTCTGGCCTGACTTTTATTTCTTTATTTTCCGAACAGTTATATTTGCTGAAATTGCTGATCGACATTGCATGCGATCGCATAAACGTACATTACGTGCGCCCCGCGCCTGCATCGAACGTACATTGGGGGCGATTAAATTTGTGCGCTTATTCTCTTTTCCTCGATTTTATGACCTTATGCACATTCGCTCCGTCGTTTTCTACAATTTTCCCCACCTTCGGCTAATCCATTTTGCTGCAACGAAAGTATTCCTCGCGTTTGCCACGCGCGTTTCAAGGAAACTTGCTTGCAAAGACAATAAAATTGTGTGTGCCAAAGATCAATGCATGCCAGCGAGTAGAAAGAAAGAGAGAAAAAAAAGTATAATGAAACGTAATCAGTTAAAGGTTAATTTATGAGTAACTTTCAAATGGGTTTGGTGAAAGTCAATGACTCGAATCGTCTAGTATAAAATTCTAGTATTTTCTTAACTACAAGTATGTAAAAATACTTATAGGAATTTTTTAGTGTGCAAAGTTCGTAATGCAGATTCGAACTTGACCCAAATAATCGGGTGAAACTGAATGCAATTCATGTAGGAGAGCAGGAAGTGAGATAAATGCAAGAGGAAAAAAGTACAAGAAATAAACGGAACAATTGAATAATTGAGTTTCGAATCGATTGTGTCGTAACCAGAAGAAAGGAACTGTTAAATCTGCACTTTATATTTTTTCTTTGTTTCTTTCTTTTGCAAATAATGAATTCGCACGTTATTTAATAATAAAAAACACTATATTATTAAATGATTATCGTTTTTATTATAGTTTTTTCTTCCAATGGAAACTAGACTAATTATAACAAAGTGGGTTTTATCTTGTGCAAAACTAGACTAATTATTAAAAGGTGGGTGTTATCTAATGATGTCACATGAAAAAAAAAGCGAATGTGTTTTGTATTGCAAATTAATTACTTGCTGGAAGACTAATTAAAAAAATAATAATGTTCACTTGAAAAGTCAATCATTTCACAAGTCATTTTTTAGAAATACAATTTCAAGGTTTGTTTACTTTCGTATTAGCCAATTTTTTTCTATTTTATTTTTGAGACTTTGGATTTGTTTTGGTTTGTGAATTTATAGAATTATTATGTGTTTATGATGTGGGAGAAAGTTCGTCGAAAATAAGTATATAAAAAATAGTCTTTAGATTTTTATGGGGCGTTCATTTTCTAAGGGAAGTTTCCTGGCATTATTAGTTTTAAAACTTGTTAAAAGATAATATTTTGCGAAGTTATCGCACTGGTTTCATTATAGCAAAAAAAAATGAGCATTTTATTATTTTTTGTTTGAATTATATTTGAATGAATAATAATATTTATTGCAACGAAATTAGAATAACAACAAATAAAAGAAACTTCCATTGCTGCAAATGGCTCTGGAAAAAGGGAAATTTGAATGAAATTATGTATTGTGCGATTCGTTTGCAGGAATTGCAATACACCCATACCTCGCTTTACGGCCTAGATAAGTTCCACAAAACTTGGCCGCAAAGCGAAAAGCCGTATAAGGAATCAATTATTGCGCTTGCGCAAGTTAGCAACATTTAGATATATCGACATCGAATTTTTTTTGCCGTTATAGCGAAACATTCAAATAGAAAACGTGCCTTAATTGAAGAGGGCCGTTATAGTGAAGTATGGTTGTAATTTCAAATTTGGTGCATTTATACTGGGAGATGTGAGAGACAGAGAAAAAGGGAGACTGCGAATCCGTATGCAAACAGCCAACCTTGTATATGCAAATACCGTGTACTACCGTGTTTCCTTCCACTCCCCACCGCCTCCTCTTTCACAGCCGTCTCCGAACTGCTATAACTACAACTATCTCTAGTGCTCGTGCGGTCTCTTTTCGTACCATTACGAACTTACCTTTCTTCGTCTACTCTCCGTATTTTCTCCTTCAATCCTCTCTTTGTTTCCTCCCTCATCTACTCGTCAAAAGGTTGTTGTTTTCTTCTTCGCCCTTTGCCTCGCGCGCCGTTTTTATTGTTGTATAATAAATGTTCGGTGGACGTGACGCGCTTTTCCGGAAAAATGCTAAATGCAGCCCGGGTTGCTTCCGGGTCACGTGCCACCGAACCGCCATCCGATTGCGCAAACACCAAATCAGCAATGCTCTATTTATTCCTTCTTTCCCTCCTTATTTATTTCCTTAGGTTTTCTTTTTTCGACATTCAAGAAAAAAGCTTAGTTTACAATTGTAAAAAATAAATCTTTTAAAACTCTCATCACAGATGAAAGTTATATGAATAAATTAATGTTGAAAATATAATATATTTTCAACATTAATTTTTAAAAAAATATAAGTAATAGTTTAAATGAAATTAATACTTCTGAATATTTCTTTGAAAATAATATTTCCTCGTCATTTGACGTTGATTTGACAATGAAGCATTTCAAGTACAATTTTGAATTCTACACAATAAAAGTAGAAATGAGTTTCTCTTACATCCATATATTTTTTTTATGGGCAGGATTTTTATTAGCGAAGTTCCTTCCTCTTCCCCTCGAACGACGTTGTTCTACTTTTAACTCGGATTAAAGGGCGGAAATATAATTAAAATTACAATGGAGCACAGAGGCCAACATTACCATCTTCCATATCGTTATTGCCTTCGTATTCCTTATGGTCGCAATGAAGCTTAATTAATGGCGATTGCATAACCAGAAATAAATTCACTTGAATTACTTTTTCCCATATCTTTTGACCAAAGTATTTCCAAACTTTGCTTCTAACAAATTACATTCTTATGTAAAGTTTTCTTTACTTATCACAAATTCAATCAATTTGCAATTACATGGTTAATTCATTAGATTCGATTCTAACTTAATGTTCTTGTTGTTCTTTGCTACTTTTAGATCGAAGCAATTAGTGATTTTGTTCATGTAACGTTGGACAAGTCAATAAATTCGGTTTTCACTTAATACATTTAGACCTGTACAAATTGCGTTATGTAAATAGTTAGAGCGTAATTCTAAACATGGTTGAAAGTAAATGAAAGTAAGTGGATTCATTAAGTTTTCGCTCTGATTAGCGATTTTTTTTTGCTGCGCTGCGTTAATTGAAGACGTTTCGATTGAATGCAGTCTCAGCAAGCTGTTTGCGCGTGAATGTAAGAAATTAATTCAGTTATTATTGTATATAAACATGTAACTGTTGGTTTTGAAGGAGATGAGGGGGATGTAATCTGCTTGTTGTTTGACCGTAGCTAGATTTGATTTTTTTACGACCGCCATTCCGGAAACCGGCACGGAGCAACGGATTAATTTTGCGAGGAAAAAATAATATTTTTGTTTGTACTTGCAAGTAAATTGCATTGCATGGAAATTATGTTCCTTTCTCTTTTACTGTCGCGATTCCACTTTATGATAACTTAAGTTTTAATACTTCCATCAGCCACGAAATATCTTTACATGAACCTTCTACATTGTATGGATAATTAAAATCTAGTAGAAATAGGAATATAACATTAATTAAAGATAAATTGGAATAAAACTATCATTGCAGATCTTTCATGTTTAGACAAACAGTCATATCTTTAGTTTTTAGTGATTAAAGTTAAATGTTCAGAGAATAAAACGAGTTTACGATCGTAATTATAATTCTTCTAGATTTCTTGTAATTACCAAACAAAATTGAAAAAAGAATGAGTTTCGTAAAAGCAGTTTCTAGATTTTAACAATTTTCTAAAATATATAACAGACAGAAACATTGGAAAATTGAACACAACTATTTAAAGAATACAATAATTGTAGGCATTATAGTTATGCTTTGTACTTGTAGTTATAAAAGGAAATGTAATTAATAAAGTTTTCAGTTTTTAACGATTTTCTAAAATGTATAAAATATGATACAAAAATTGTCTACAAATATAAAAAAAAATATGTGATTTGTAGTCAAAATAAAAAAGTCAAATAATTTTAATTTTCAATCGAAATTGAGATCAAATTTTAAATAGTAAAAAATAAAGAAAAAAAAAATGAAGGAATGAATATTTTACAGTGAATTAATTGAATATTAATAATAATTTTATCTTTTGTTTCAGGTAAGCATTCTTTGATTGAATTCTTCATGATTTCTTGCTGATTTGGGAGAAAACGGTAAGAGAAAAACCGAATTAATCTCGGACTACTGCACTTTCCTTCCCTTTCCTTCCTGGTTATTAACGAAATGTCGATTTCTTTGATCTTTGTTCGAATCTTTCACTATTTTTTTTTCAATCCGGTTTAACAAATAATAATAATCGCGGACAATCGTTTCGTTTGTGAGAGCTTCATTGTTTCTTTATTTTTTGGGAAATGTGATGAAGTTTGGGTGAAGAATCGCAATAAACTGGGTCAATTAATACGTCGTTCCGCAAAGGCAGTAGTAATTATGTGCTCGTACTTTGTAAGTTCGGCTCTCTTTCTCCATTAAAAACGGTTCTTAGGTCGGGACTTCTAATGAAGTTGTTTATTGCTTTGTAATGATTATCGAGACTTCTGTTGGCTCTTTAGTTTCTTTTCTGTTTGTTCTCGTCTTTGCATCGGTTTGATCAAAGCCCGAGGACTTCAGAAACAATCGTTGTTTTTTGGTATTTCTCCGTCGTTTTTGGAGCGTGTAAAAATGTAATGCAGAATTTGGTAGAGAAAGAAGTTGAAGGTAAAAAAATCATCTGAAAACGGTAGGGAGATATGCGATGGTGCGAAAATAATAAAAATAATAATTCTGTACTCTTTCGCATCCTTCCACGTTCGACGTGTGTGTGTGTATAAAAGTTGGGATTGGAACAAAGTTTCGAAGCACTTCGCACCAAGTTTCCTGCCCACTTTGCTGTAAGGATCGAAGTGTGTGTTTGTACGTAGATAAAAAAAAGAAAGAGGGAGAAGTAGTAGACATGAAGTTGGTCGTGAGGATGTGGAGGGTGTCCTATTTATTTATTCATCGAATCCAATAGCTCGAAACACTGTTTATTCACAATTCCTTAAGAAAATGTTCAATATTGAGACATTTTAATATTTATCAAATTAGAATGAAAATATTTGTACTATTTATTTGACAATTCTATAAGATTAATAATGGACAAGAAAATAGATTTGTACTGTTTATCTATACTTTCTTACGACAATTTTCAATATTGCGTTGATGACTGATTGTTATATGAATGCGAAATAGAAAAAAGTTAGTGAATGCTGCAGACACAGACATTGAGCACGTTTAGGTTTAGATTTAATGGACAAAAGCATCCCTACGAGTGTAATGATGTGTATTCAGGCAGCAAAAACAAGTCGTAATACACTAATCAGTAACCTAATTCGTACGTAGGGGTTTCTAGGGGGCGAAAGTGTTAATTACTCCATTGTTGCACGAGGCTCGCACGTCCAAACAAAATCAGAGTAAAGCGTGCACACGGGCTAATCAATGCTCGGTTGATGAAAGACCCAAAACAGAAAACAGAAATAAACAGAACAAAACAAAAACCCAAACAGATGTAGCAGGATTAATAACGTACGCTAAACGTATTTCGTATTTTAAGGACATGTACGTTTTTGAAAATTGCGAAAAAAACTAGTTAAATTATAATTAAAATTGAAATTTCGTAATAAAGATAATTTGGATGCGTTTTATTAATGCATATATGTAATAATATATTGAATTTCTGAGCATTTCACGAGAAAACTATATAATTTATA
The DNA here is from genome assembly GCA_018845635.1 of Nicrophorus orbicollis. NCBI lineage: Eukaryota > Metazoa > Arthropoda > Insecta > Coleoptera > Silphidae > Nicrophorus > Nicrophorus orbicollis. The sequence goes on from JAFMTC010000210.1 coordinate 76,694, forward strand.
ATAAAAATTATTTAAAGCTAACTCCATAATGTTAGCTTTAAATTGTGGCGCCCTCTTCAGTCAAGCAGAAGGTTCCCTCTACCGATGAAGATGATGACAATGACTATTCACGTGTCAACTCTCGTTGTACGATCTTAGATAATATACGCTCTTAAGTTTTCGGTATTTAGTAATTATTTCCTTCCGAACTGCATCCTCCTCATACAACTACGATTCCCCAAAAAATTATGTTTTTCTTTATTGATTAAACTGTGGAAATTTATAGAATTTTAACGATTTCTGTTTTCTAACAATGAATGTAATTTAAGCTATAATACATTTTTGAATAATTTTATTTATTACAATAGTTAAGATTAAAACAAACCATTTTCAGCAATAAAGTAAAGTTTTTCGACCTACAGTTACAACTATAACGAATCTTTTTTATAATTTTCTATGTGAAATTTTGTATATTTTTATTTATTAGGCGAAAATTACTAATGTTTCAATTTAGATTCAAAATGAGAATTAAAGCAAATATCATATGAAATAATTCGTATGCAATGTTTGAATCGTGAAATGTATGGTTTCCACGTAATTCACTGTGAACATTGAACAATGGGGTGTTAATAATCTAAAAAGCAATTTGAATTAATTCCACCCCAAACAAAAAATTGAGCCGTTGCGGCTTATGTCAATTTTGTCACAGTAATAATAGAAATGCGTACCATTGATTCAATTTATATTTTTTATTTTAAATTTACAGCTTTATTACAGACCTATTTTGAAATTAGTGAATTACGATCAATATCTCTTACATGTAGATAACAAATTACAGTTATTATTAAATGAGTGATGACAAGTGTGAAGTAATTCTTAGTGTTTGCTTACTTTGCGAAGAAATATTAATTAATTACGTGTGCGGACATGACTGAACGTTTATTTCTAATTATACGTCTGGTTTGAAGTAATGTATCGTTGAAGATGGATGGGTCTGGTGACCTTGAAGGGGTTAAATGTGCCGTGCGAATGAAGAATTAGATTATGTGTATATATTTAAATTCTCTGGAGGCTTTTGGGGGTCGAACGTAAAGGTTTCCAAACGGTTTGATATTTTTTGTTGTTGTCCTCGTTGTTTTGTTGTGTTGCGGGTGGATCCGTTCGTGCGTGAAATCGGTGCAAAAGATTAAGGAGCGGAGGTGTGTTGGAAGAGGGTTGGCATGAAAAAAAAAACGAGAGCCGTTCCACAGCCTCCCTATAATATCTATATATGCTATTTTTTTTCTTCCTGCTCGAAATTCCGTTTTCGCGTGATCCTGCGGGGCGCGAGATATTTCACGGGGGGTTGGATACGGAAAAAAGGACCGCCCACGTTTTGTGTTGGCACGCACAAAAAATTAGCATTTTTTAATCTCGCCACTCACACCCAGCTTTGCTCTCCTCTCTCTACTCTTCTCTCGTGGCTGTTTGCGTTATTAAATTACCGAAACGCGATTTTTCGCATCCCTTCTCCTGTTTTTTCCCTTTTTTCTTCCTCTGTTACGCAGCGCTCCTTGATGCGATGCGACGTCCAAGGTCATCCCTGGGGCTGTCGGGAAATAGCACATACATAACCATGTACATTTTTTCTCTCTCTCACCCTCATCTCTTTCTGTGATATAAATAACATCAGTTCTTCTTTGGAGATCAAAAAAGTGTGTTGTATAACGATGTGGGTTTGTCATTATTAGGCTTCCTCCACTTTCTGCATTCGTATTTATAAGCGTGTTTTCCTTTTTTTATAGACAATAGGGATTTAGTTGTTTTACTTTTTTTTGGTTGTCATAATTCTACATTCACACTATTGCTATTATTCTAGATAATTGTGTCATGTTCATATGGGAATGAGAAAGGCAATTCCCCTAAATCTAAGTCATTCATGTCAGTTGGTAATATGTGCCAACTTGTAAAAATATTTATATTGGTTGCATATTGGCGACCTGAAATGTATGAGTAACGAAAAGATCAAAACCTATCATAATAAAATTAACTATGATTAACCATTAACTGCTTTGTTACTGTTCTGTTATTTGGCGTTCTGTTGTTACTTCTTTTAGTTTCTGATCACCGTTGCATGTTTGCCAACGAGTACAACTTCACTTCTAAAATACTAGTGTGTTTAGTTATAATAGTTGGTACATCTGATAACTAGTGTCATGTTGTATATGCAGGTTATGTAAGAACTGTCAATTAATTAAATGACAAACCTATCATTCTGTATGAATTGGTAATGTTTGGTAAAATATTCAAATATATGTTTTCCCCTGTGAACGATGAATGAACATTTATGTTATAAATGTTTTTGAGGGTAATAAACAAAAATATGCATGTGTGTATATGAAATGCAAGTTAATTTAATTAATTGGTATTTGTCTTGTGAGGGTTGCAAGCAACGGGTGATGGGGTTGCTGCGAATGCTGCAAGATTAATTATTAATGGGCGGGGGGATGGATTGTGGTCAATATTTAATCAGACGTCGGTTAACAACGTGAAGTTCGCCCTGAGGCGGTGGATTTCCGGCCGCCACTCTTTAATCTCGACTAAGTGAATTACTTTATTATCTTAATATGCGGCTCGGTCCTCTATTCTCTGTCTCTCTCTGTCCTTTTTGGGGTTATGAAGAGAAGTTGAAGTGGTTCTGATCTCGCACCTCTCTTTCACTCTCATCTCGTCCAACCTCTTCTCTTTCTGGACTGTTTCAGATTAGTATCTATTATTTTCAGCAGTTCCAAGCTCTCGAACTGTAATTGCAGCGTCCGGACGTTTTGGGTTTGGCCGGGAAATCCTTTTTGCATGGATATAGTTTTGATCAGTTTAATCCCTTTGGAAATTTTAGATCTTCTTTCATCTTCAAATAGAGGCTGCGGAATATATAAAACTTAAAGTAGTTTCATTTTAATTATGTAATTTGTTTGCACAGTTTCGGATCATTTTAAATGTTGCTTATTTTTATTTCTAAATAATTATAAAATTGAATATAATAAAATAATTTAGTATATATATATCCAAATTTAATTAAATTAACCTTATATGAAAAATATAACTGCAAGTATACAATTTCAGGCTAATTATTATATAATTACTCTTTAATAATGCTATTTTGATGTGATTTAATTAGAGTTTAATGCTGGAATAAATAGTTTGCCATTCAAGTATTTTGCATAAACATCAAATGATATAATTAAGACTAGTTAATTTTATTAATCGTAAAACTTTGGAGAATAATTAGTGTGAAGTGATAATAATTGTGTTTTATTTGAATTAGCGAATTAAATCAAAATTTATAATATTCAGTGTATATTATTTTAATTAGAATGTGAATGAACTTGGTATAATATTCAATCGTATTTGAACTAATTAGTATGTCAAAATGGATAATAAAAGTCTTGTTATCTCAAGTTTTTACTGATATTATAATAACGTATATGATTTTAAAATAATTCATCATAAAATTATAGGTTCTAAAATATTAAGTTTTAAATAATGTTTGTCTTTATATTTTTGATGCATTTTGTGAAAACTACTAATGCTACAATATCCATTTAATATATAAATGAAGAAAAATATTATAACGAATAGTGTATTGTGATTTGATTGTGATTTCTTCGTCTTGAGAAAGAATAAATGAAAGTGTACTGGATGATTGATTAATGAACATAATCCTTTCAAATATGTTGATATTCGCTGCTGGAATTGTTCGTTAACCGATCATTAAAGAAACGACTTAAATGACAAAAGTAAAGTCTTACTCTTATCTTCAAGGTGTTCGTAATCCGAATATGTGATTATTATACGAACTTACAAATAATTTCAGTCCGAACTGTTTGTGCATCAATTACCCATTGTAGTATATAATAAACAATATGGTAACAGCAACTATAAATAATATTGTTGAAATATGGAAAACAAAGGTTGAGAAACGCTGATTCGGAGAATTGAGGATTGAATTGAAAGTTTCAAAATGATGTGAAATCAAAATAATGAAAAAAAAAGTAATTTTTAAATGAACATAAGTAATTACTAGGAGTATTGTAGAATTAATATAAAATCTGAGGTATTATATTACTGCAAAATAACGCTGAAACTTCACATTGTTTACAAATATTTTTGCTGTAATAAAGATTGAATATTTTAATATAATACTAAAGAATTTGCGTGTATTAATGTAATTATGTTTTATTTTATCTGTTGTTTTTTATCTAGTGAAACGCCAAGTTAAAGAATTGTTAAGAAATTGAATAGAATATTTTATATGTAATAGCCATAACGGTGATAGGTTTTTAAATACATTTTCAACACTTATTGCTGCAGAAACTCTGCAGGAATTCGTTCGCACGTAACAATGGCAATTGTGTTGCAATCGTGTTGCGTTTTGCGCGGTTATTATTTCGCCTCTTATTATCTCATGCGTTTACTTTGGCGGAAAATAATGTTTTGGGAGACTCATTTATTCCGCATCATTCCGATTAATGCTTATAATGCTCTCTCTCTCTCTCTCATTCATCGGCATTTATTTATCGGTTTTATTTTTCTATGTTTATTGTGTGTGTGTGTACGTGTATTTTCGTTGCGTTTGTGTACAAACTCGTTACATAGCATTGTATCCCGATAAAATGTAATTACTCTCGTTCTGTTTTTGTTTTATATTATTTTGTTTTACTTTTCTGAAAGGGCACATTATTTGCGTTCTGTTGTTGAAATAAAATATAAATAAATGTTCGTGAATTGTTTGACGATAAACCAATTTCATATCTCTTCCCTAAACAATGGATATTTTATACCTGAAATTAATTTGAGTGTTCGATAATTGCTTAACAATATTTCCAATTCACTTTTGAAGCGTTGTTCTGAATTAAACTAAAATCGAAAATTATTATTATGAAAACATATTATTTATCTTTATAAATAAATAATACCTACACAAATTATTTTATATAATTAATCAATACTGCTATATTATTATTTTTATTTTATTATAAATTCATGTTTTTTAAAATGTAAAGATGTAAAAAGAAATAAAGTTTAAAGGTCGTCAATTTTCAAAGTAAATGTTTACAATTTTGTTTTCTCTTTATTTGTGTTTTTTAGGTATGTTTTAGGTATATTATACTAATGTACTTGAACAGTAAACTGCGCTCGATGATAAAATTAAAGAGAAAATTCTTCAGCACAACGAAAGCATCCTTTAATATCCTTTTGATTATATAAAAAAAAATAATTTAATTTAAATTTTAAAAGCAAATTATCTGTTCTCCGTGGGTGTACACGTTTTTCTTTTTGCCTTCGTTCCTTGATTCTCCGCAGCATCCGTACAAAGGTTTGTTGTATAATTAATGTAATATCGTGTCTCAAAGGGCAGCAAGATTAAGTTTCTATTTGGTTCTCCTCTTATAGAAAATCAACTTTTCTTCGTTTTCTCCGCCCACTCTCTGTCTTGAGCTAAGTGATTTTTTTTGATATATATAGAAAATATAATTTCCTTTCTCATCTGCCTGGAATTTTCGTTAACCCACGGTATTAATAACGATTCCTAAAATATATCATGCGAGACAAACTTAATTTATATTATGCTCGTAGTCATAATAGCCGCTTAATTGAGCACCGGGAAGAACTAATTAGAGTCGAACGAGAAGATGCTCGAACGAAAACTTTGCAAATTGAATATTTCCATCAAAGGTTTCAGTATGAAATTTGAAATATTCTAAGTGCGTACGTTTTCTATTTTCATTTTCTCAATTCAATTCAATTACTTGCGAATAAACGTATTTTCCATGGAAATAAAATAATATATATATAACTGATCGGTGCACTTAACGACGATTGCCGCTCCATTAAGTTCTCGAATAATTTAAGGTTTTTTACGTATATATGATGTAATCGTTGAAAATATAATTATAAAAAGCGATTTTCTTGCTTTTTTATTGTTATTCATTAAATGTATATTTTTTGCCGCTTTTCTCAGCGATTCGAAGAAGAATAACAAACTTTACTTTCGTCATTAAACTGCTTTATTGCAGAGGATAAACATCTCGCATGTTCCACGAATTTTAATCACTTGTTATTTCAATCTTTTTTTTATATAAACAAACTAAAGCTTACATTTATTAATATATTAAGTAATCTATTTTTACATTGAATTAACTTACGATATAATTTATCGGTCCCGCTGAAATTTCCAAAAATCGATTTTCGACCTTCACGACTGTTTCGAATTCCCGTCATCCATAATCCCGACTGTATCGAATACCCGACATTCGAATTTTCCGGAACCTATAATACCGACTTTACCGAATTCTCAACATTCGAATTTCCGAAGATTTTATTGGATTTTGCATATTAAAATGCAATAATGTTGATAAACAGTGATCAAATTATATGATGCGAAAGAAGAAAGAAAAGATAAATCATATTGTTCTTCGAAGACATTATAATGTCAGGAACAGACTGATGGAGTTTTCAAGCCCAGTTGATATTCTTCAAGAAGTTTGCATATCGAGAAGAATATTGAAAATATGGTTCGATGAATTTGAGGATATCTATATGCATTTAGAAAGGAAGATGGAATCCGAAAAGTTGAAATATGAATGTCTATATGATTTAAACACTGCTGATTCCAAACAAACCTTTTCAAAACTAAATTTATAGATTCATTTTCTGAAATTGTTTTTCTTTTACAGTACTTTATGAATACTCCAATGTGTAGTACTTTTATAAACATCTTTCAATAAAATGTTCGAGAAGTCAATACAGTCGGGATCACGGATGTCAGAAATTCGATATAGTCGGGATTACGGATGTTGGGAATTCGATGTAGTCGGGATTATGGATGTTGGGAATTCAATATAGTCGGGATTATGGATGTCGGGTATCACAATATAGTCGAGATTACGGTTGTCGGGAAAGTGACTTTCGGGAATTCGATGTATACCCTTGTATTGACATTACTCGACATTATTAATAAAATTTGCAAATTTCGAGTTTTAATCTACGTAACGATATAAGCAGTTTGAGAGAAAGTTACGTAATTATCTCGGTCGCATTCTGGAGCGTTTCAAGTTTGCTTTGCATTAGTTTGCAATAATTAGAAATTACGTTCGTGCGCAGTACAGATGTGTATTTATGTATGTGCGGTGTCCGGTTTGTGGAGTGTGTGTTATTTAATATGAGGATGCGTGCGAGTTTTGGTCGGTTTAACGTTGCCACGTGGCTTTCGCGCTCGTAATGTTCGGAAGTCTCGTTGCGGCGATTATTTTGTGACCACGATGAAGAAAAACATTTATTTACAGCAAAAACAAATACGGCATTCATTTAATGAGATCCTTTCCTCGTAGCAAAACCACCATTAAATTACGATATTGGATTTGAGAAAGGAAAAACCGTGCTGAATTCATTACTCAGTCAACTGATTCTTACGTAAGAAAGATTGTTTTGATCCATCGTGTTTTCATAATTGAATATCAAACATAATAAAATAGTAAGTAATTAAAAAAAAGCATAATAGATATTTTCTATTATTAATGAGAATGAAAGTTTTGTTAGTAAAAGCAAAAAAATAATTGTATGCAGAAATCTGCTTTTTATTTATCTGTTTTCTAAAATATTTTTGAAAAAAAGACGACGTATCCAAATTGTACACTTACAATAACTTTTATTAATTCAGGTTAACTATGAACATCAAAAGTAGAATATAACTACTAAATTTATTTATTTTCTCATATCATTTATGTAAACCTTTTATCTAATCGAAAGTTATAAAATTACAAACTAAACGGCTCATAGTAATAGTAATAAAACGCTTTCAATTGCTAAGTGTATATAATTAGCAATAGAGTTGTACATTAGTCGTTTGTAATAATTATATAAATTTTTATTAGCCACCAAAAGGGACTTAATTGATACCAAGCTTAGTCTTTTCACCCAATTCTTTTGTAAAAGTTTTAAGCAAATTTTAAATTAAAGAATTATAAATTCATATCCAAAATTTTTCTTTATTTCATGCCGATTGTGTTCTTTTACCAATTAATAATATTGTATTAAGGTTTGTATAATACATTTCTGATCAAGTAATTGTGTAATCTGTTGGGAAACACAACACACAGAGATCAAAATAAAAAGTATGCAGCAACAAATGTTTGTGATGTGAGCGTATGATATGATTTTTTGTTTATTTGCGAGAGGCCTCTGCTGCAGTCCCCCAGCGTATTTTAATGGAATTGAAATTTGCTGAACATAAATCCGCAGAATGGATTCCCGTCTCTCGGAGTGCGTGTGTGTGTGTTGTGCCTTTCTGCCTGCGGTGACAAAGTGGAACATTGCCGGGTTGAACTTGTATAATTCAGATTGACGCAGCGAAAACAATGCAGACGTGCATAAATATATTTTTGAGTAGACGCACCGCCGCCCCCCATTCTAATTCATCATAGAGAGGGTTGGGGGTATACATAGAGATCGAGGGTTTGCGTGTAGAGATAGACGGGACCGCGAGGAGATGAGAGGCGGCTGTGGCAGTATGCTCTCTCTGTATGCAATGATACTACACTCCATTCTGTTACATATAAATGTTGAATATATACAGTGTGGTGTGATGGTACACGCATGGATACATGCAACGCTCCTCTCAGCTTTTATCAGTTGATACATGCATACATTCAATCCGGGACTGTATAATATCCTATCCCGGTTTTCCTACACCGAAACGGCGCATACATATATTTCGCGTTACGTAACGCGCATAGTAATTCAACTATTCCATCGCAGCCTGTTTTTGGATGCGAGCAGCGGCGGTATTAAATGTACATTTGTTTTAATGATTGCCCGGCGCATCCACCATAAAAATAATTGCTGAACTCGTAGATCTATAAGATTCGATCTAAATTGAGGAAGTCTCTGAAGTTTCTCTTTTAAATTCAATATCTGCATAATGTTCCAATTGAATGTTATTAAATGCGGGAAAGGGGAGAAAGGACGTGGAGCTACGGCGATGGCGGTGGAGGGGAGGGAGCATTTAGTATTCCTGAAATTTGCGCTCCGCGTCGCCAGATAGGGACCTAATTGAAATACGTGACTACCAAGAGTGGCAATAAAATGGGGAAACTTCGGTTTTTGGTGGAAGAAGGTAGAAGCGACTGAGCTTTCTTCTTCTCTTCAACCCCTTTTTCGGCCCTTTGAAACGTTCGAGATTTCGTACAATTGTATTAAATAATACGCGCACACCTGCACGAAATCCGTGTAATTAGAAACAAAACTGAGTTAAGCTTGATGAAAAGTGAAATCGGTTTCGTGTAAACTTCAATAATATTTATTATTTCTTTCGTAGAGAATAAACTTATCTCAGTATTAGTTGATTTTATAATTACAATTGCTAAACATAATTTAAAAGAAATAATAATCACCTCGAAAAGAAACAAAACAAATATAAATATTATTTAAATGAATATACCTTTCGAAAATCTCTATTTATGTACTACAATTCTGCATTATCCTCTTTAATTTCAATGTGTTCTTTTTATTTAGTTTATAGTAAAATAGATCTTTTGGGATGATTATTTTCCAATTTCTAGGTGTTTTCAGTGTCTTGAAATCTTGAACATAGAAACAAATAATGCGACAATAATAAATGATATTACTTTGAAAGTGGCCTGTAAACATGTTACAATTTCTATTATTTTCTATTTACAAATACTATCTCCTATAAAAAGTTTAATGTTTGTGACAACTAGCCCCAAGTCTATCTATTTCTTAACTAGAGTTTAAAAATGTAAAATTTTTGCCATTTTTAATAGATTTTACAATAGGTACATTTGCTTTTTGACTTCAATCACCGTTTATAAACCTGGGATCGTGGGTTCGATCCCAATACAAAAGTACAATACTAACAGTCCATAACAAGTATCTGCAACGATGTGAGATTTACTGAATGTCCGAATGGATTGATTATAAATATCGTTGCATCAAAAAATATATATTTACTTTATTAGTTACAAAAAAAACTTGCATAATAAATTTCTTAATAATTACTAAATCATTGGCCCTCTGAAACTATGAAATTTTATTTTTTGTTTGTTTTTGTATTAAGTTTATGTAATTGTTGTTGCAATAAATATTATTAATTATTAAATTTATTGCAACAACAAAAACAAGAAATTTAGTATGTGTCTTAATAAAATAATGTAAATACATAGAAAAGAAAACACAATTATTGAGATTGCTGCAAAGGGCTATAGACCATATGTCTTTCTGCCGTAAATTTCTTATTTATTTTCAAATTTCCATTGGGAAATACTTATTATTTCATTTCATTTTGTTCCAACGAATTGATTAAGAAATTCGTAATTATTATTTGAATTCGAATATTTGCTTTTAAGAAAAAATAATTAACGTTTCCCCTCGTTGAAAATTATTTATAATCAGATCATCGCGACACGTTTCCGTCAAAAGTCATCACTCTTTCATCTCTTCGACCCTTATTTCTTTAACCCTCTCATCTATGTTCTCGTTTCTTGGTATTTTATTGCAGGCAGCACTTTTGCAGTTGAATAAATAAAAAAGTTTTAATTGGGGGCTCTCTCTCTCTTTGGCTCATTTTTTCTTCTTCCCTGAGTCGCCTCTATGCGAACATACTGATGTGCAAAACTGTCGGCTCTCCGACTTTTTTCTCTCTATCTTCCTTTTACCTCCTCGTCTCCTTCAACCCTCAAACTCAAAAAGAAACTAGTAGTTAACCGAAGAAGAAAAAAATATGCTAATGTAAAGAAAAAATTAACGAACAGAGTTCAAAGTTACTTTTTTGCCAAGTTTTCTGTGCAATAAAATGTAGGGGATACCGGAGCTGGTTGTCATAAGTGTTTTAAACATGTGGTTTGAAAACATACATGTTATTAGCATGTGTGTGCATGTAAACATTGTTGAACGTCGTCTAATCTTATTTCACATTCGATTTGTTGTGCACAAAACAGGTTTATTTTGATTTTATATCAATAATAGTACAATATTAGCTTATATATTTTTATTGAATTGGATTGGAAATATAAATCAGATAATTGTGGCATTTGCAAATGTGATTGTCACTTGTCGAACATTAGGAAGATAAGTAAAAAAACAAAGATTTTTTAATTTTGCAGATTGCAGATCCTAAATCACATCTTTTATTGGTAACAACTCATTCTAATTTTTCATCTGTTTAAATTCTGATGATGAGTAATGTGTTTATTATTTTCGATAACAATCAACACAAGTCGCGGTAGTAAGATGTCATCTCTTCGATATCAACCGTAAAAAGGAACTACCAGTAGCTAATCAGAGTTATGAAAAGAAAAGTTCAAAGTTGAAATTTTCGTTGCTCGGAACAAACAAGTTTTTATTACAATAATTGATATGTTGTCTTTTCCAATGTATTGTTTCTGTTTCAATTGTCGATTTCACATCCTTTTCCCTTCTATTCTAAGCTTGGAAACAACGCCACCAACTAAATTTAAAAAGTTCAAAGTTGAAATTTTCGTTGCTCGGAACAGAAAAGTTTTCATTATATTAATTGGTATGTTGTCTTTTTCAATGTATTGTTGCTGTTTTAATTGTCGATATTACCTCCTCTTTCCGTCTATTCTAAGCTTGGAAATAACGTCACGAACTAAATTTAAGAAGTTCAAAGTTGAAATTTTCGTTGCTCGGAACAAAAAGTTTTCTACAATTGATATGTTGTCTTTTTTCTTCTTTGTTACATTGTTGTAATTGTCCATTGTTTTTGTGTGTGTGTGGGAAAAGGTAACGGAACGGCGTGTATCGACCTTTCTAATTTCCTGATGAATTGCGCGGAGATTGTTGTCGGCCGTGACGGCGTTCGATCCGAGCACATTTATTTAACTTGCATTACTTACAATTTAATTGTAATTATTTCAAATAGATTGCGTTCTTTTCTATTGAAATTAAACACTTTTACTTTGCGTTTGAAGTTGTGAAGTTTTCTTAAAAGTTAATTAATAATAATTAAATAATTATTCAAATAATTTTATCAAATTGGATACAGTTGGTTTTGTAGGATATTGCTGAAACTACTGTTTTTTTCTTGTTTCTTGATTGAATAGCAATTCCTGCTGCTATTATGCATAGTAGTAGACTTATCGGTGCAACGATAATTATTCGTTGAGGCTCAATTGCGATGAATTAGCTTCGGTCGTGTTAAATTGCTGCTCTAGACAGATGACATATTAGCATTATTAAGGCCACTTAGTGCGGAACCGCTTCTTGCGGCGCGAAATTGAAGCTGCCGTTGCTGTTTTATTTATTAACTCACTTCCGGTCTTCCCCTTTCTTGTTGTTTATTTACCTTTTTATTACGTGATTGTCATCTTCGTCGTGGTTTTCCTTGTAATTTTTATTTCGTCCTCGTCGTCGCTCTCGAAGCGGCAGTTGATTATTCTATTTATTGACTTATCAATCAATCAACACGGCCGCCGCCGCCGCGATGGGAAATTACATTTTCGCGTGGGGGCGGGGGTGGGGGTGTTTGGTTCGGGAACAATATGAGTTTGATGATTTTATCAACGCGGTTTCCAATTAAGCCGCCCCCGCTGCGAGTCGGGGCGCCTCCAAATATCTGCATGTATATATATATAAATAATAAATATGTATATGTGTGTGCATGTATATAGAAGTGTGTAGGAGCGAGAGCAGAATGAAAATGTGGGTTGCGTCATTGCTGGAAAATTCGCTGTTAATTCCGAAAGCAGTCGGAAAATGAGGACGGGCTGATATCACCCGTTTGTTTTAATGCTTTATCGCTCCGCAATTTCATTACACGTAAAAAGCGCGACGACATTTATCCACCCTCGATCGACATACATACGAACACAGCGAAACATCCCCATCTATATGTACACGTACAGAAACAAATGTGTGTGTGTGTGATTTTTTTTTCTCGTATTTATGTCGCATACTTCATCACGTCACCCACACTCGCATGCCCAAAAGAGGAAACGGCGATGCCAGAGTCTTCTGGACGATTGCGAAATGGTCGAAATAAACGGAAGAGCTTTTCCTGATGTACGATTTGTACGAACGGACCGTAATAAAATTAATAGACGCCGCAACGGCGCTTCGTCAATTTTATTATGGGAAATTGTCTCTATTTCTCTTGGTGTTTTCTTTTAAATTTATTTATTTCGTCCCGAGCACCATTTATCGCTTCACTGCAGCTGCATCTTGGAAAATGTATCAGTATCGTCCATTACTGGTAACGGAGTTCAGGATATAATTCTTAGTCTGTAATGTAATATTCATCAGGGAGTTAAAGAACATTTACACCAAGTGTTCATTTTAAATGCTTCATTGATTTTATTTGTCCTTAGTGTAACTGTTTTAGGATGACAACGAGGTTGGTTGTCACAAATATTATTTCTTTTTACATTTTAATAAACTTTAATAAAGAGTACTTTCTTTTAGAGTGTATTTCAAACTGTGTAGATTACTAATATTTATACAAAAGTGGATATTTTACTGTTTTAAATGGATAATATGAAAATACTAATCATCATCAGTATTCAGAATTACTGAATTATTAGAATGACATTTGTTCATATGCTTATGTTCAAGACACTCTATTCATATTTTTTTTACATCTCTTCTTAATGTTTGATAATGTATTTGGAAAGCAATAATTATTTTGCAAATGAATTGCGATACTTATTGATCAGAATCAGGAGGAAATTGTTCACAACTAGTCATCTAAGCTTATGACATGTGACAACCAACCTCGTTTGAAATCACGTCACGTTTTCATGCTATTAAATAAAATCTTCAATTCTACTCTATATACAAATTAATGTTTATAAAATCAAAATTTATAATAATGTAAAGAATAGTCATTCCTAGACAAAGAAGTTAATAAACTGTTAAAACATAGATTGGACGATGTTTAATAATGTTTCTATATTCAGAAAGCTACAGAACATATAAATGTAAACAAATATATGAACTTCAAAGTGCATAATCGAAATATGTATAATTACAAACTTACAGCCTCGCTCATCTTGTATAAAGCGGAAATGACAAACAGCTCCGGGCTTCGTTCCATTTACATTTTTGTTTATATTTGAAATTTGTAGTAATTATAGTAATATTAGATTATATATTTTTTGTGAATGTTTCAAATCATACTAGTAATATTTAAATATAGAGAAATAATATCGAAAAATATAATACTGTGGACAGAAAGACCTACTTTGGCTTCTGACCTCTTTGGGCCAATTTGGCTCAATAATTACAATTATTGATAAAACCTCAATAAATTTAACTGCTACAACAATTCGTGTGTAGTAATATTCGTTAAAAGTTTTATTTGTTTTACTTGTCAGATGAGTCGTCTGTCTACAGACCGGTGAGAGGTAGTTCGATTCCATATCCCTGATCCATATACAAAACTACGACTTAATGACCCTAACAGTCATCAAGGGATTAGTTGTCAGTGGGTAACGGTTCCAAATAAGTGCCTGCAACGATGTGTGATTTGCTGAATGTCCGAATGGACAGATAGTAATTATCGTTGCATAAAAACACACACCAAAATTGAATGAATCCTGATGAATTAATTGATTTTTTACTGTATAATTAATTAATTTAAGTTGGAAACTAAACAGTGACTGTGATTGGACTTTAGTTTCCGAGCATTCGGCTTCTGTGCAGTATTTCGTTTAGTTTCCAACTGTGCACAGGTAGTTTCGGTTTCGAATGCCGAAGGCGTCTGTCGCTTCCGCACTTGAAACGCACTGAAACTGAGATATCCGAAGATATCTCGGGGCGCGCATAATTAACGTTATATCTGCGAACTGTAATAATCCATCCCTTTGAGGGTCAATGCAATATTCTAGGATTTGTGCCATCACTTTGTGTTGCGTGTAGTAATCTTTGTCGTACGCAATAATTGGATTAATGGAAATTATTACGTTAATTTAATTAATAGTCCGATTAGATAATACAAACGTATCAATATAATAACGTTATAATTAACACTAGAACCACCAATAATGTTATGTAGCTGTTTCTACCAATTGTTTTTATTGATTTATTACTTTATTACTCATAACATGCAATTCCTTTTGTAAGATAAAGGAATTGCACGTTATGAAACTATAACTGTTAGTAATGTCAATTATATAAAGTTTGTGTACACTCTGTCCTCTTTCTATGCGTACTCTTTTTATGCGGTTTTGTGTATATCAAATTCACTTAGAATTTGCGATGTTGCTACTTTTAAATCCTTTTCATGAGAAGGATTTTTCAAGTATATTAATGACAATGCGCTACTTAGCGTTTCATAATATTACTATTAGTTTCATACTAATTCAGCTTCAATAGGTCTATTCAAATATATAATTTTGTGTTTGGAAAATAGAATACATTTACATTTTGAGGAGCATAACATAAACTGATTGATATTGGTATAAATAGTCATAATACAAAATTATTTTAAATCTGAATACATAAAAAAATAACATACAATATATTACACTTTTAGTTATCGCTGTAAAAGTTATTACTTCATTGTAGAAAAAAAATGTAACATGAAGTAGGAATTTTCAGTTTAAATTAAACAAACAGTCATTTGGACTAGATGGTATTTCTAGTGTTAACTTAGAATATCCTTAATATAGTCCCAATTTTGCTTTAGTCCATTACTTGCAATTATTAAAGTGAATTAATTATCATTTCTTTTCGAAACTCAAAGGTTTCTTAATAAATTTATGATTTATTTCATATTGTTTTCATAGGATTGATTTTTTTACAATTTTGTTATATTTATTTTCATTCGACATGTGTGATGGTTTGAGAAGATGTAGGATTGAATTTTCGTTGCGAACAAGTAAAAATGGCTGGAAGCCTTTTTCATTAAATATTGAAGTCGAAAGTTGCCGGTTGCTCCTTCGATGTAATATGGTCTGCCCTGTACGAATCTCGACTGCTTTCTCTTCCAGTTTTCGGCTTTCGCTTTTTTCGTTGATGATGATCAGATGTGACTCATCTTCAAGTCCAACCTGTTTCACTGATATATTTTTTTTTATTTAGGAAATTCAATTTGGATGTTGATATGTGGAGAAATTATATAAAAAAAAAGGAGAAATTGATAAAATAAAAGTAAACTAAAACGAAATTAATTATTATATTTTTACGTAAATTGAGTAATGTACTGTTGATAATGTTGTATAATGTTTTTTAAAATATTTTTTTTTATGATTATATCGTAATCGATTTATTTACAATCTATTCAAAGTAAATGAAATGGATAAACTTTGCCATTATTATGAATATGCACATTAAATTAATGTATTTAAATCTATATACTAAATCTAGTGGGTTAAAACGCTTGAGTTGATATGTTATTATCAACCATGATATAGAATATAGATATTCTGGATATATCATGAAAAATGTGCTTCTAAAATATTTTTTTTAGTAAAATAGGGCGGAAAGACCAAGATCTATAATCTTCTGGTCAGCTTTTATTGCTGGTCTATAAATTATTAATTTATTTAGTAAAATATAATTAGATTGAAATTAAGTTTAAGTCATCATACTGACTTATATCATATATATTGTGAAAAATTCAGTAACAGCTGTTTTTTCTTAATACAATTTTGGTATTTTAGAAGTAAATTGCTACTATAATGAGTTATTAATATATTTTATAACTTTGTGTTGAGCATAGCGAGGCAGTGTTCATTTATGTATTTTGTAAATAAATCCTGGATGTTTAGGGAATCGTAAAGTGGGAAGGAATGGGAAAAGGAAATGGTAGAAAGAAGGGAATTGGAACGAAAATTAAGTTTCGATAAATTGGGAGCAGACTGTGGATGGTCGGGATTTCGGGGTCTCGTTGAGCTCGGGGTTTTCTGGCGGCGTTTCTCGGAAAACGAAGGAGTTTGTGTTTTGCGGTGCGGTCAGCTTGCGGGACGTTTTGGGGGCAGCCTCCGCCTCCCACAGCAGCCAATATAATAACTGAGTGTGCTGCCTTCCAATAGTGTTTAAAGTACAATCCAGATGGGACGTTCGAGTTGTTATTGGCTTTAATGTTATTAGAAAGAGGTCCTTCCTGCAGGATGAACACCCCCGGCGTGGAGAAGTGAACCGGAGCGCCGTTCTGGCCTAGTTTTCGAGCCGCCTCCCCGCTGCATTATATTGTCTAGCGCGCGAGTTTCCAATAAATTAGACGTCGTCTAAGGGGCGGTGGAGTCGGCGTTTAATATTGAAAAGGAAAACTTTTGGCGGCGCATTGAATTCCTCGACGTCTGCAGTCGTGAGATTTTAATACGGTGCCCGTAATAGCGGCACGTCCTTTTTGCTGCAGCCGCCGCCTCCTCCTCCAACCCTCAAACCACGTAATCCTTCTGCATTTCCTCCAAAACAAATTAATGACGCCGACCTCATAAACGTGGGGAGCAGAGTGAATTTATGTTAGCGCGGAGCCAAATCCCTGTCCGGATTTCGAATCACGGAAGTGAAAAAATATATGAAGAGAGAGAAAATTACAAAGCTACAACCAGCCCCCCAAAAACGCACTTCATTTACTTTCTACACACTCTTATCATTTTTTTTTGGTCGTTTTTCCTCTTCATTATGCAAAAGCCAAGAAACAAATTGGCCAAAGTCAAATATATTATCGTCGTCGTCGTCGTCGCGCACTCTTGATCGATTGATCATTCCAAGGACGAAAGTGTTTTTTTTTCGGTAAGGATCCCCGCTTGGATGGAACGGAGAATTAGATGAAAATTCCTGAATGATGTATAGCGGATAATCGAATCGCGCCGATAAAAATTGCGTTTTGTCAGGGAAACCAAACCAAACGCCGCCACCCCAAGATTTCATTCGATAACCGTCTCGACCCCATAATTGCATTATTTCCACACGCAATGTCTCGTTACTACTGCTTTGAGTTCTTTAAATCGATATTTGAAAACAAAATTACATTCTCATCTTTCTATTTATTATACTAATATAAATTATATCGTATCAAAAAGTTAATACACCATTAACAATTTGTAACTGTTATACATAAATAAGAGTAATATTTACCTATTTTGAGAACTGCGAACAATGTTTTTTAAGAAAATTTACAAGAAAAGATTTTCATGTAATAGAGATTTATTAAATAGCATTTTTCCAAAAGAAATTGTTTACAATATCTAGTTGAAATGTTTCGGTAACGTACATTTCAAAACTGGACATCTACTAATTATAATATGAAAAGAACGGGAATGAATAAGTGAAAATAAAGAATGTATGTCATTTTATATATTTATAAACAGCAAATGTGAATCAAACTCTTCGCAGGGTTTCTTAAAATTTATTTTGATTATTTGTTATTATTATTTCTAATTCATAAGAGGCAAACATAAAAGATTTTTTAATAATTATTCCAAAGTTCATAAGATTTAAATTATTGTTCTGTATTTTGTAGTGTTATGTAAATAGAAATAAGTAAAAACTTCTTAATTTATCTACAATTAATAAATTCCTTTTTCTATATATATTATCAAATTTATTGCAACAACTACATGAAAAAAAATACAAACCAAACTAATGAAAATACACAGAAAATAAAGAAAAGAAGAAAACACAATTATTGGCATTACTGTAAAGGGCTGTAGACCATAGGTTTTGCGTTTTCTATTAGTACATTCATTATAATTTGAATTTCTTTACATGTTAGTTATTTTTATTAAATTCTTTGATTCAAATATTTATAATTATTGACGGAACAAGGTCCATTAATCCAAACATTTCTTTTTGAGTTGCTACCTTTCGATTTTTTATTTGTCGCCCCTTTTTTTAACATTTTACTATAGATAGACCTCTATCTGAAAGTAATGGGTCTTCATTTGCCCGACACTCACTTTCTCGACGCTCAAATTCCCGACATTCGTTAACCCGACTGTATTGAAGTTCCGACATTCGTTTTCCCGACTGTATCGAATTCCTGACATTTGACGGGAAGTCTGATGTCAGGACTTTGAGCGGAAGCGGAAAATAATACTTTTGAGTTTCACGATGTGATGATTGTAGATACTAGATGTACTTGGGCCAATACTTTGTAATGTCTCTAGATTTATTAAATACGAATCCTTATAATAAATATGCCATGAAATTTTACAGTGACTGAATAATGAAGATTTACAATGAACGCTTAGATTTAGTTGCATTTAAATGATTGCGTAAGCATACCTTATTTGCAAGGCAATCTTTCTTTCAACTTGAACGATATCCATTTAGCTGTAGATTGTAAGTAACTATTGTAATAAAATGAATATATGCGAGCTGTGATGTACGTGCATTTCCCAAGCGTAGATTTGCATTCGAAGGATAGTCGGGGATCGTCCGGCATTTTCCCAAGTACAAAAAGATTTCATCATCCGTGCCAATCAATCCACGCTCGTAAAAACTACCGAGTTTCCGGCAAAATTAATGTCCCATTGATATGCTTATCGCAATCGTAAACAATTATTGCCAGGGCCTGTGTTTTATTGCCACCCATGCACGATCGATGCAAAAATTTAGTGCCTTAGTTTATCGTGGATGTAAAGCAAGTCTTCCGTATAACAGGCCTCGCCTCGTAAAATCCACGATGACTGCATCCAGAAATACGCCAGTATCCACGCATCAATTGACCGTAGGGATTTTTTTCGATTTTTTTTTAAATCGGTTTTATAACTCCTGTAATTGCCTTTCACCTGGCAGAAGCAGAAAAAAAATACGCTTTTGTGCAGACAAAAGAATTATTTGCTCATTTGCCCGTTGTCGCAATTAAACGCTCTCTATTCGGCTTAATACGATTTCGCAATGGTTTCCTTCGTTTTTGCCCGCCGCAAATTCGGAATTGCAGGCACCGTTACATCGTGTTCGAAGAGAGATGGAAGTGGCTCGTGTTTGTGTGTGTGTGTGTGTATACCTATATGTATACAAACGCAAGAAATAAATAAATAAATCGTGGGAGTTTGCGGAGAAAGAGAGAAGGAAAAAAATTGCTCGGTTTCCGGTTAAATAAGAAACTTGGGTAAATTGGTTGGCTGCCTCCGGTGGCCTCAATCGTTCCTTACTTGCAGGTTTCGTTTCGACAGGTAATTTTGAAATTGATATTGTTTGTGTGTATGTCTGTTTCCCCTCTCGTTTTTCCTCTCGCAAATCTTTTTCGTTTTCTTTTCTTCTGCTCGAGTTATTTTTTTTTTGTGCACTTGCCTAGCCTCATTTCTGGTATAAATATTATAGGAAAGTGGTGGTGGTGGTGGTTGGGGAAATAATAATCTGGAATTACTGCGGACACGTGCGTGGACGTTATTATTAAAGCTCGGGGATTAAACGTACGTCGTGTGCGAATGCGAAAAAATCACGCGACTTCAAATCGTCACTTCTAAATTGTGCAATTTTAGAATATTATCATGATTTTCTTGAAGCATGTGGGGGTGGGGTGGGTGTGTGTGTATGCGTTATGGAGTTGGAAGTAACAGGAGAGCGTATTAAACGCGAATAAATTACCGGGCGGATAATTTACTCGGATTTATCTGTATCTTAATTAGCGGTCGCATTTAGCCTACTTATTTCGCGATAACGCCATTCGCATTTTGTAGGCTTATGTTGGTATCGTTACTCGTTTTCATGAACCACCAATAATTCTGCTTATACATGCATACTTCAGGTTGCATATCTCGAAATGTGGGAAAAATGGATTATTTATATTAGGCGTAAATTAAAGTTAAGAATATAAGGATTAATATGAGCTTAGATGATTATTTGCATGTTTCTTAGATTGCCTATTATTTAAGGTCAAAGTTCAAGAAAATGTTTTAAAAATCTTGAAAGTAGTGTCTTTGGTTAATATCATGACAAGTAGGATAGTTAGAATGCTCATTGATTAACAAATTAAAACTATATATTTATGGATAATAAAACAAGTACATTAATATTATAAATCAATGTTTTTGTAACCACTGGAAGAACAGTTCTTTAGATATTCGCTTTTTTGAAATAGAGAAAAAGAAATAATTTAAAGACAAATAAATGAAGTATTAATATATAAGTTATTGTCATGTTTTAGGTTTCATTTTTCAAATTTACTGTTAAAATTAAAACTTTTTTTTGTAATCCTTGAAAAATTCATTCTTCTTAAATTTCGCTTATATTTCGAATACCTACCCGTGCTTTTCCAAATTCAAATTGTTATTGAAAATTAAATAAAAATGTACAGAGAATTGAACCTGTAAATTTTCATTTTTTGAAATGCGCTTTGTTTTATTGAAATTTACTATCAAATTAAAATCAATATTTTTGTAACCCTTGAAATAAGCAGTCTTCTCATATGTTCTGTATTATTTGAAAAGTTGGAAAAGTAGTATTATAATTCAATACTTTTTTTTGTTCTGAGAAACCCACTAAAATCCTCTCCTCTTCTTCATCACCATACAGATCCTGTTTAATGTTACTGCTCTGAAATGTTGATTGTCATTCCTGTTAGTCCTATTCATTGTTGGCTTCCATTGCCTTTTTCTTCGTTCGCTCTCTCCATCCTCCGTTGAACTTCTTCCTTGGCAGAGTGTACGTCTGTCGCATAACTTATTATCTGCCAGCTGACGCTGCTTTTAAGCAGTTCGCTGACTAAATTCTGTAAATACAGTTCCTAGATTTGCTTCAGTTACATGCTTCTTTACAGTCCACCTGCAGCAAGTAAATATCGTGTGCTCCGGGCTGTCATTTTCCTCTCAGTACCAACACTTTTCATCCTCATTCTTCTGAGGGAACTGCAGGTACTTGCCAAAGCATCCGTGCCCAGAAAGCGCCTGAGTCAGATGGAAGGTTGTTTCAACATGCTTACTATTCATCCAGGGAACAATTTCCAGAATAAGTCTTCTAGTCCAGGATCCCTTCTCCGAATTTTGCAATTTCTCCTGCCACCTGTGCATTAGTCTGTCTCTTGTATCGGTTTTGCTAAGACCTCTCTGTAGCAAGCTGCTCTATAGGTGGTACTCCTGCTAAAACTTGCACAGCTTCTCTTGAGATTGTTCGGTAAACACTCCATATCCTGATTGCACATTTCAGCTGGTCCTTTTCAAACAGTCTCCTGTAGCTTTTCACCGTCATCGCTTCTTCCCATATGGGAGCTGCATACAGCATTATAAATTGCGCTACTGCCCCTAGTACTCTTACTCGGTTTCGGCCCTCCGTTATTTAACTTCAGTCTGCATATGGCTGTGGTAGTCACCGCTGCACGAAGAGCTACAGCCCTGATGTGTTGGGCATAGGCAAGGCTACTGTCGATGAAAACCCTTAGATATTTAATGGTTTTCCCCTGTGTTATGTTTATACCTGATACTCTGACTTGTGCTGACTTTCTATCTTCCCAATAATTCAATACTGGAATTAAAAATAAATACATCGGGAATGAACACTTGCAACGACATCGGTTATTCTATAATTTATTTTCAACATTGGAACAATGTATTTGTAACTCTTCAAAAAGTGGAACCTTTAGATTTTCACTATTAACTAAAAAATTAGGAAAAATAGAATAATAGTTGAATGCTCGAATTAAATATAAAGTAACATAAAAAAGGAGTGGACATATTTTTGTAATTTTCATAAAATTTAATGTCAAAAATGAAACAATGTTTTTATAACCCTCCTAATGGCAGTCTTATTGGACTTATTTTTGGAAATGCAGGAATGGTAGAATAATAAACAAACACTCGAATTAAAGAAAAATAAACTGAGAATGAAACGAGTATTATTCATATTTCTGACACTTGTGGAATTACTTAAACTTAGTGTCAAAAATGAAACAATATTTTTGTAACTCTCGAAAACTTAGTGACGTTTTGTGGCGAAGGACCAAGTTGTAAATCAAAGAAATCTTTTGCTAGTAAAAAACTTTAATCAACCTCTCTTACTTGCCCTCTCGTTAATTCTTACTTCTTCTCTCTTCATGCCCATCCCAAACGCAGTGGTGCCACCACAAACGTGAATTCTAGAATGAATGATAAATATATAGATTTTTATATATTGCGTGCATATTTCTGAAGCTTCTGTTGTAGTAAATGTCAAAATGAAGCTTCTGTTGTAGTAAATGTCAAAATTGAAAAAATGAAACCATTGTTTTATGAAATTTGTAACAAAGTTAATAAGTCCATTTATTATTTGATGCAATAAGCTGATTACTGTTCTTAGAAGCTTTTATTTCATACATTAATTGCATTACATTCGACCGTAATCTAATATTGCGGCGGAGGCGGACAGAAAATGTTAATGAAATTTGATAACCGAAAGATGGCCTGAGGGTGAAGGGTGGATGAAGATAAATAAAAGGAGTCGTGGCGCGTCGTCCATGAGAGGAATTAATAAGTGGAAGGCAGGAATCAGGGCGTATGTAATTCGAGCTATTAATACAATACACCCTCTTTATATATCTCTTTTTCTCCGCTGCATCTCGGTTTCGTTTCTGCAAAGATCAATGTTTCTTTGCATTAAACCAACAAAAAAAAACAATATATAGTTGTAGAAGAAATTGTAAGAGTCTCAAAAAAATCGCTGCATGTGTCACCATTACTTTAGTTTAGCACATGCCACAAGCACAAACTCGAAATAATATTTCGTTTTAAATTTCATTTCACGAACAAACCGACGAAAAAAATGAAAATAATAGAAGCAGCATGGGAGAAATAATGCGTGTAATAATTCAGATTCGACGAAGCGTGCAAATAATGCGCACGTCCCACGCACAAACAAAAACCGGGACAATTTGCGATGTCCACGACAAGGACGAAAAAAATAAATACGTAATAACTCTGTTGTCCAGTGGTCAAACGCAGATAGGTCAGCATCGTTGTTTACAATCGACATCGATCAAATGAAAATTTTGGTGATTCTTTCTATCAAATTAATCTTATTTACATGAGTATTTTTTTTTGCAAATCGAATGCAACTAATTACTATGGTAAGTGCAAACAAAAACAAAATCTCTACCAACTTTGAAACAAAAACAAAATAATAATATATACGTGTGTTTTAGCGGAACCGACATGTTCATTACTGCACGACACCCACATTTTTTCCATATATATTTTTTTTCTATGCATCCTCTGGAAAGCCATTAAGCCAATGACATCAACAACGAAATAGCGAACCGAAATAAAAATATCATGTTTATCTGTGAACTTTCAACGCCATCCAATATATTTAGTTTCCCCTGTTTTTTTTTTGCTAGCTTTTAATTTTCCTCCCAAATTGCTTCGCACTTTTAACGTAAAAGAGATTAACTCATGGTTTTGTTATCTATGTACTACTGTTTTTCATTGTCGATTTGAAATTTGGTTTGCATTGAGCCTTTTGCAAATATTATGCTATGTTACAAAATAACTAATTTCGATCATTTTGTTTTAGGTGAGTTTCCATCCTTTGGTCTTCGTATTTGTTGATTGTACAGGAAGGGTGAGCAACAACATGGTCTTTGATTTCTTGAAAATCTTTCAAAATTGAAACAATACAATTTTAAGCAGTTTATTTTAGATTTTTGTCGAAAATCTATTTTATAATTGAATAATCAATGTAAATCTAAGATTGTTTGTAAATTAATATCTCAAATATTCATTTACAAATTCCTAGTTTTTCTGGAATTTATTATCAAAGTTTTAACAATATGATTTATTATAATAATAAACATATATTGCAACAATACGTACAAGAAAAATACAAACGGAAAATATTGAAAATGCAGAAACGAAAATGAAAATATAATAATTGCTCTTGTTGCAAAAAGCTATAGACATAGGTCTTTCCGCCTAGTACAATTTTAAGCAGTATCTTTAGATTTATACCGATATTCAAAAACTGAAAAAGTCTATTTATTAATTGAATAATCGAATTAAAGCTAATAGTGTAAACTAAAAAATATATGTAAATTAATAATTGAGATATTCATAGTTCTCTTGAAATATTTTATCAAAGTTTCAACAATAGAATTTTAAATATTTTAGATTTTGTAACTACGAATGTCGTACTTAATAATTGAATAAATAATGAAATTAATGTTAAGATTATAGATTAAAAAGTGTTTAAATTAATATTTTAGATGATCGTAGTTTTCTTGAAATGTTTTGTCAAAATGTGACCAAAAGAATCTTTAAATTTTGTATTATTTGTAATAAACTACTAAAATCTATTGTTTCATCCAATACAAATACATTGTATGCTATGAGATGCACATAAAGGAGTATTTATACTCTCGTGGTCTCAGAAATCTGTTTAAAGCAGCTTGATGTTTACTATAATTTTATATAGCAGGTGGCCAAGTCTGGTCTTGACAGTCTGAGCCATTTTTCAAAATTTGAAATTTTCGCGAGCCGCAATTTAAAAGGTATGCAAAAAAGATATTAAAATAATAGCACAAAAATAGGAAAAGGGAACTCGGGTACATTTGTCGAGAGC
This sequence comes from Nicrophorus orbicollis, assembly GCA_018845635.1. NCBI lineage: Eukaryota > Metazoa > Arthropoda > Insecta > Coleoptera > Silphidae > Nicrophorus > Nicrophorus orbicollis. The sequence goes on from JAFMTC010000210.1 coordinate 102,167, forward strand.
CGCAAATAATCCTTCTGAGAGCCGCATGTGGCTTATGAGCTGCGGCTCACTTTCCTAGAAATTTTAACAAGTTTTAGAAAAAAAAAATATAATTTGATTTCAATTTATTACGTTTCAATTTGCAAAAAAAAAGGAAATTTTATTGAATAGAAAAATTAAAGTTTCCAATACAATGAATTAATTTGTGATAAGTGCATGAATAATCGATGTTAGTTGAAACTCATTTTTGATTAGTATATACATTTTGTAGTTTTCTTCAAAGCTGCTGTTAAATTTGAAAAAAAAATGTATAAAGCATTTTTGTTTTGTTTTTTACTTTTATCTCGAAAAATATAATCTTATATAAAGTTACATTTGTGACACTCACTGATTTTTTGGAATATTTTACAAATTTTAGAAAAACTCATAAAATGTGATTTCAATGTGTTACGTTTAGTTTGAAAAAAAGGTAATTTATTGAATGTAGAAATGAAAGTTTCCATTACAATGGCTGAATTTGTGATAACTGCATGAATACGTTAATAATCGATTTCAGTTGAAACTCGTCTATAAATTTTGAATTATCTGTAATGTAAGCGAGCAAAATTGAAAAATAAACTTTCCCAAAAAATATTGTTTACGTTAAGAATTCAATGCGACTCCATTCCAGTAATTACTATCTGCCAAATTAATACAATATCAACAACAGAAATGAAAAAAAAATACAGAGACTATTTCAAAATTCCCCAAATATCGTTTTTCACGTGCGTACTCATGCAAATTAAATGAACGGGCAGATTTTTTTTCAATACCGCATCACAAACCGAAAAAAAAACGACCAAAACCGGAAATAAACACCAAAACCAAACGAGAGAGAGAGAGAGAAGAATAAATGCAACGCCAACTGCAATCAGCGTTAATTTTTTTGGGTGCATGGCGAAAAATTGGTTGACTGCATTAATATGCAACACGCGAATTTATTTATATTGGTACTCGGTTTTTGGGATATTGTTAATAACTTTTTTTTGTTTTTTTTTCTCTACTGTTATTTCGGTTCGCTCTCCGACTAATTTCCGTCCGGTTTTCGAAATTCTGTTCGGTGTGCAGAATCCGCCAACCGGGAATTCCTGCGCTTCAATTTCAAAGTATTTAATCAACCGGAAACTCGCATTTGTTCGTCGGATATTTCCGCGCGCGCTAATTATATTTTAATTAATAATCGCGCGCGTTTGCTTCAGTCTTCTCATTTATTTATTTATTGTTGTTGTTGTTGTTTTCGTACATTTTTTTTATTTCTATTTTTGAATATATATATTTTTTTTTCGAGTTGCAGTTTCAACGCAACTTTTGTTCAGATTTCTCGTTTGTTTATCCGCAATTATTGCGGCAACGAAAATAACGTCGCCCATTGTTCCCAGTTTCATAACAATCGTGAGGAGCTGAGTTCGTTTCCGCGCCGCCCTTCTATACGTCCCTACCAATGCGGTAGGAAAACATAATTAAAATACTCGACTTTTCGCCGCTTGCTGAAATTGAATTACCACCGCGTGTGCAGATAAACGCGAATATGGATATATACGTTTTTCGACATATTTTTTTTGTGTTAATTTATTTTCCTATTCGCACATTTCACCTAGCGGTTTCCGAGCTCGTTATTCAAAAGCTCAGCCAGCTCTAATATTTTTCAGTTACAAATAACAGCTTTAATTTACCAAAACCTGTGCTTCTCGATTACTCTTTTTTTTTGAATTTACACTCTCTGCATGTTATAAAGCCCTTCCGCAAAATGCATTCTCGTGACCCGCAACTCGGATGACGTATAAAAGTTTTTGAAAACGTTTGAAATTGCACTTAATAAAAAGCGCGTTTTCAGTATGTATATATATTTTTAATTATATTATACAATGTTAGGTATATTTGATTTTTGTTTAGGTTTATCGAACATAAAAATATTCGTTCAGGATATTATAAAAAAACAACTATTCAATCTCGCTTCGAGGTTGTTCTACTTGTTTGTTATTTCGTTTGTAATGGGGATGATCAATAAAATCATCCTTTCAGGCGTCGCAGTCGTAAAAGCGAGAATTTCCTGGTTATTTGCGATATTTTCCATTAAAAAATTCATTACTGAAATTGAGCACTTTGATGCTTACTACTTTTTTTCTGAAGTCCTATCGAAATGCGTTTCAGCGACGTTTACTGTTAATGGGCAAAACTGGAGATTGATTTTTGTTTATTACGCGAAGTCGGGGTTGCTCCTCACTAAAAGCTAGGCTATTACGTTTTTAATGAGATGCTTCTTCCTTAAATTTGCTATAATTTACATGCGTGTTGCTCGATTTTTGTCTATTTACTAGTAATTGGTTTTAGTTTAAACGAGAGAAAATTGGAAATTTTTAAGATGAAATAGTTTAACTATAGTAATCGTGAGTTAAGCAGATTATTGTTAATTGAGGTGAGTTGTAAATACGTTTGTGCAGTGAGAAAGTATCTACAAAAGGATACAGGAAGCAGCAACTCTTCAGCCGTCTTAGAGATGTCGCAGTCGGCGATGCATGACACGGGGCGAAGTGTGTGCTAGTATTTAAAGATTTTGTGCTGAATTTCCCACGCTTAATGCGGCGGGAAAGAGCGAGAGACAGGAGGGAAAAAGGGCTGCTGCTGCTACTGCTGCCTTTTCCATTTTCCTTTCCTTTTCAGTCCGGAAAGTTGCGCTCCGGAGCGTGATAAGAGATCGGCGGCCACTTTTCCGGTTGCCACTCATGAGGATCTCTCGCTCAACCTGGACGGCTGCACGAAGGAAAGATTCAATTCACCATATAACAAAAAAATACTCACTCCCTATTGCAATTTCACAGAAGCAAAATATTTGCAGAGGTCAAACTAAGATTTCTCATTCCCTCGACCAAATATCGAATGTGCGTGGGAAATTCGAGAAAAAATAACATGCGAGGAAAACAGGGAATGAAAATGCGAAAATCCGGGAAGGGCGGACAAAAATCAGGGAGTCAGAGGGAAACGCAAACAAGAGGAACCAATCCAAATTTTAAGTGGCTTATAACAAGACCGCAGAAGTGCTTTCAAACTATACTTGTAAAATACCTCTTAAAAACTTTTAAATGAAAGGCTACATCATGTTTCCATTCGCGATCCTCTATTTTTAGACATCGGCTTTACACGCCGCGCTTGGTGGGACGAAGGGCCGAAGGAAGGGAGGTGGAAGAGCAGGAATGCAACGGGCCACGCGACTCAACCTCTTCTCCTTCCTCTTCCAACAGAGTTTTATTTTTAAAAGTAATTACCTACTTTAAAACTGCATTATTTTCAACTTGGGCTTAGGCCGTAAATCTGGCCAAGAGCAAGTGAGCTTTTTTTTTATTTTACATCATTTTTTTCCTATTCTTCATCATCCCCATTCTTCATTTTTTTCCACATCGAAAGCAGACGTTAAGCACTTATTAAACTTTAACAATATATAATCAATTATTTTAGAATTCTTAAATAAAACAACAGTTAATTCAATTATCACAAACTTTGACCAAAACAAAAACAATCTGAAGACAATGTGAGTCAAAATTAAATCAATAAATTTAATGAAAGTACTTTGCTTAATAATAATAATCTTATGTGACAAAAATGACTAAAGTTTTTCCAGTTTGATTCAAATTATGGCTATCTGCAATTTCTATTATTTCTTTCTAAAGCAATTCCATTCATTGTTAATAAAAAATCAGTTAATTCTTGTAGGAAATAATATATAAATAAATATGCTTGAATTTTTCGAGTTTTCACCAAGTATACAAGTTTTAAAGTATACATAATTTTAAAGATTTTTTTTTTGATCACTTCATTCTTTATTATTTTTAAAAGCAATATGAAGAACGTATAGCAAGTTTTTGATAATATTTGATAGAATAGCTATATTTTACAAAATATCGGTAATTATTGAATATTTTAGTTTCTTCACTACTATATTTATTTTAAACTGCATTGAATGTAAACTTGATCCTCCATGAAAATAAACCTGCATAGTGTATAGGATCCGATTGTATAGTTATCTTAACTTTGCACAAAAGCCTTGTTAAACTTCGCGAACTAATCCCTCTGCATTTCTTCCTCCTCATCCCTCTTTTTTTTAGCTTCTTCTTTATACACTTACATAGTGTTCCGAGTTGTCGTAATGAGGTCTCGAATGGGACGTGCTCTTTGAAAAGACGAATTTAAGCTTGGATTCAATCAAGAAGGGACACCTTTGTTTCGACCCGAGGAACTCAAACAGAACGGAAGATATATTTAAAATGAGCGAAGGAGATTCTGGTGGATGGGGATGGATGGATGGATAGATGGTTGGTTGGGGAAAGAAGAGAGGAGAGGTCTCTTATTTAAGCTTTATTGAGGATACTCTCCGTTTTCGAGGCTCTCTTTGTTCGCAATCTCATTAACGTGCATCGCAAATTACTCCCGCGAACGGAGTACACTTTCACCAGCTCGTGCGGAAGTGGTAGTCGGGAAAAGGGCTTATGTAAATAACCGTTATTGGATTTGGTGTTTCCAGTCCGAACGGAAAGTCGACAAGAACAAAAAAAATATGGTTTGTTGTGGATGGGTATAGAGCAGTATGTTCCATTTGATGCCGAATTCCTGCGGTAATCATATCTCTCGGCGCTAATGAATTTCATTCGGGGGATGAGCAATTAAATGCCATTTCGGAATAGTTTATAAACTTCCTCGTCCATATAACGAAGGTAATGGTAGTTATTATATATACATTTCATGCTATTCCAACTTCCCTCTCTCTTTTAAACACACCAGTTAAATTTTGTAGCATCGTTCGAAACTTTACCGGACCAATTTCGAACTATGCAATTCGATTTTCATGAAATATGACTATGTACATCGTGCATCACGAAATTTAACACATTAATTTCTTTGGGAAGATTTGAATAACTTCTTAAAATTCTTTAATTTCTTAAAGATTAACACAAACATGGAGGATTGCACTTATCAATAGGAATAAAATTTGGTAATATCACTGAAAATGTTACCATTCCAATTTAGAACTTTGGCATTTCGATTTTCATGGATATATTTACTTCATTCATCTTGAAATTTACACACATTGATTTGATTGTAAAGATTTGACTAATTTCATGAAAATTCATTAATCTTCTAAAAGTTATCACAAACTTGGATAGATTTTTTTTGTTGAAATTTGAATATTTTTCAAGCAACTACAATATATTAAGATAATAGTAGTTATAAAAACATACATTTCTTGATTAACTTAATTTTCTCTTTGAAACACACTAGTTACATTTTGAAAAATCACTGAAAACTTTACTTTTCGAATTTCATTAAAATATTTACTTAATACATCATTAAATTTAACAAATTGTTCGTAAAAATTGTTGAAAATTCATGAATGTCTTAAAAATTAACACAATCCATGTTGGGTTATTATTATATTTTTAAATTTGAATATTTTTTGAGCACGAGACACGACTCTTCAGGTGAATAAACAGATGCGGCATTAATGCCTTTCTTCTTCATTTCCCGAGGCCACTTTTCCTCTCCTCTTTTTTTTTCGGGTAAGCGTATGTAAATGATACATTCATGGGCTTTTCCTTTCTCGCTTTTTTTTTGTATTTTGTTCGTAGCTCGTCGTGCTCGAATATGTGTGTGTTGCTTAGAAAATTATTCAAATGCCGTTGAAAATTATGCACCGTCGGTTTCGTTCGTTTCATTTATTCTCGCAAGCAACGGGAAGGAAGTATCCGTTCGGAAGAAAAGTTTTTTTTTCTGGTAATAAATATCAGGAATCAACGTCTTTCAAACAAATTTCAACTCAGTTTTTACATTTTTAATGTATTATTTATAAATTATGCAATTTGGTTTCGTTATTGTTTTAAAAACTTTTTCTTCTTCCGTGGAAAGTTTTACATTTAAGAAATGTACGTATTGAATGTGTACACTTTCTTACTATGTTTTATTGATTTTGCATTTTTTTATTTTCTCTTAAACTATTTTTAAAACCATTTTTTTTTTAATCCTTAAATTATTTTCTATTTATTTATTGCAAAATTAATTTATATTATTTTTTTTAACAAGGATTTTTATTCGATATGGAAAACGCAATAGTAATAATTGTTGATTCAGTTTTTTTTTTCAGTTTTCTACATAATATTATTATAAATTATAATATTTGGTTTTGTCATTATTTTTAAACTTTTCTAATGTCCTTTGGAGAAGAATTTTAAAATGTTGTATTCCAGAAATGAGTATATTCAGTTTATACGTATTTCTACTGAAATATCACGTTTTAATAATCCTTGATTTTGTATATTTTGTGAACTTTTGAAATTGCTTTGTGTGGTCTTTTTTTGTTGTTAAATTATATACAATTTATTTAAAAAATAACATACAATCATTATATAGCAAGGATTTTTATTTGGTATAGAATAATCAATAGTGATATATATTATGTATAATTTTAGATTCTATGTATGTTTGTAATTTCATTCATCATTGTTTCCATTATATTAAATGTATTATCAAGGACTGTATTTTACGTAACATATTTGTATTTATCAAAATATTCATGTTATGATAGATAATCATCATTATTTAGATTTATATTTACGGCAAAGTCTATGATATTTCAATATGATTAAATTTTGTGTTAAAACTAAATAATATATTAATATTTAATAAAATATATTAAAAAAGTGGTGGATACACTTTGGTCGGTATCCCTTTGTATTAGAAAATGCAATCAATATTGTTTACCACTACTAATTATTTATTTATAAATTATTCACAAGGTTATTTCTATTATAACATTATATATAATATTTGTGTTAAAATTAATCATAATAATAAAATAATAATTAGTTTAATTATATAATACAGCTGTTGTTAAATAGGTGTATGATACATGCAAAACCCACAATAATGGGTGATCGATTAACGAACATAATCCGTTCAAAGATAATATTCTCATAATAGTGTATTTTTTTGTATGATTAATTCGTAACCACAAAACAGCCATTGTAAATTTAACAAAAAATATCATATTTGAACTTCATGTTGTTTTTGAATACTTTAAGGACAAAGTATATCGCCTTGAAGTACACCAGTTGCAATTCATAAAATTCGGATAAAACTCAAAATATATAACTTTTAAGTATTTTTTTTATTATTGGATCCATAAACAGCACACACTTTTTGGTCGCCTGCTCCGCTTTTTTCCTTGGTCGTTGTGAAGAATGTATCGAATTTTCTCTTTTTTGCCTCCATTTAGGAACGCTCTAATAAACAACTGAATTTATAAAACACAAAACTGTCAAAGAACTTTTTTAAAGCATTATGTCACCTTTAAGTCGCTGTATAGAATGACTAGATGCAACGTATACATCGTGAAATATGGTTGACTAAATGGAAAATGCTCAGAACTTTTTACTTATAGAAATATGTCAATATTTTTTGGTGATGTCCGAAATGGCATTGCATTAATTTACTGCAATTAATTATAGAAATCGCATTTCGTAGACGGGCGGCTTTCAGTTTAATCAATAATGTCGTGATTGCGCAACAAAAAGGGCAATCCCGGTGTGTTTGATCGTGTGATATGTGATTTATTAGGATCGCATTATTTAGAGCTCGTGTTGGTACATGGATTTCATTAAATTAAGTAAATATATCCAGTAGTGAATTACAAATACGGGCTACTCTCTCTCTCTCTCTGATATATATACATACATATTGTGTATGCACGAATGTTGTGAACGCGCGTGTGTGCACGCCCGAATTATTTAGATTGCAACAAATAAATCTTTCATGGGTGGAAACGGGGTGGTGGTGGGTGTTTTGCAGGAGAGGAGGACATACGTAATTAAAATGCATCTCTACACACAAAACGCATCCATAATTCACTCTCGCGTATATCATTTCCGAATTAAAATGTATGCAAATAGTGGATGGCCACGAACGTAAAATATGTTAATTGCGATTGTTCTTTTTTTTCACGTTACACCCTCAAAAAATAAAGTGAACTGCAAAAATTGCGATGCAATTATCGCGTGTAATAATGGACTGTTTGTGCGGTCTAACTGAAACCCTTATGATCGCACCCCGAGCACCGCCCCCTAATTACAAAGCCCGGTCAAAGGAAGGGCGAACGCAAATGCAATTGCGTCCGACGAACGAAACTTCTTCGGGCTATACCCTGCTGCGTACGTTTCCTTTGCCTTTGTCGATGCGAACCTAATTATTTTCCTTAAATTCGCAATCCCCCGCGAATTAGGGCGGCTCAAAAAGATTGGCCGGGCAGTGGGGAAGTGGAGAGATTTTCAGCCCAATTTACTTTTATTGTGTTCCGAAGATTAACAACTTGACCGCATCTAATTTACAGTCGGCTTTGCGCAATCGAATTAAAGCCACCCCTATTCGCTTTTCAATTTTCACCCATTTTCATTTCTCTTTCTCCCTATATATATATATAATGTAATGGCCACTTTCGAATCCATCCTCCACTTTTTTTTATTTTTTTTAATTGCGCCGTTAAAGGAATTGAATCATCTTCCAGATGATTCGAGGATCCAACAACGGGATTATTTTCGTTTCCGATGACTAAGCTCGTCCTTATTATAAAGTATATATACCTCGTTAATTATCGATCGCTGAATCCTCGTTCTTTTTAATTCTTCTTTGAGCTTGCTTCCTTCCCGCCCTCATCCTTGATCCAATTTCATAAAAACAGGGGGTGGACGAAGGAAGAGGCAGGCGCCTTCCATATATATTTCAAGTGGATGCTTAATTCACTATTAATCAAGTTCATCGAAAGCAATTGCTGTTGATCCTGCTGCTGCTGCTCTAATTTGCCGGTGGTTTGGAGGCTTTCATCGCTCCATTCCTCGTGGCATTGTGCGTTTACGGACCGAATGTCTTTTTGCCGTGAACCGTTCCCATTGTTCGTTAGGCCCATTGTGACGGAGACAGCCGTTTAACGATCGTCAGATCAGCACAAGATGAATACACGCACCCATACGTGCAGCGAAAATGTTCGAAAGAAGTAGTCCTTCTGGTAACCGCATTCATATTCCGGATTAATAATATAAAAATCCAATTCCTCTTGTTTCATATTCCATTCTTATCGCGCCACCCCAGCCAGCCGCCTTCACTCGGCTTCTTCAGATCGTCCGGCGAAAAAAACTAATTTACTTTAGATTAAGTACTCTCGGGCGAGTGAAGGTTGCTTTATGCCAGAGGATTTAGATTACCAGTCTCTCTCTTTATTCTCTTTTTTCTTTTACTCTGCGTTCGGTTTTCTTCTATTTTTGGATATGGACCACCTTAAGAGATGAAGGTTTTTTTTGTCTGGATTTGAGAAGGAGTTGGATCGTAATGCTGAGGCGTCCGGATTAGGAGAATTCTGGAGAAGCTAATATCGCCTCTCGATCTCATAAGTTTTTTGCAAAATTTCATTTCCGGCAATTACATTATTATCCGGAAGCGAGTTCCGTAATTGTTAACGGTAACGCTCTTTCTCCACTCTCAACTCTTATTATGGAAATTTCTGCAAAATTTCCTTAGAATGATATTAAATTGAAGTTTATTGAAAAATACACTGAAACCAATGACTATATAGTATAATAAATATTGTCATGATTGTGGATTGAAGAAATTGAATATTTAATTAAAACTAATTGATTGAATGAAACATTACTACTAACAAAAATATGTTATCTTGTATATGTGCAAAGTTTTAAATGTAAAATAGAATGTGAAATTTCTATTCGGCAATAACTTTATAGTTTAGAAGAAGTATATATCTTACTGGGAGTTTCTACTGACAAATCGTGGGTTAAGGTTGAACAAATGGGGGGAACTTGGATTGCAGCTAATGTTTGTGAGACTTACTCTTGGCTAATAAATTTCTGAAGCGATTTCGGTGCGGCGCAGTGATTTCGAGGATGTTTAGGATTATGCAAAATCGTTTAGTATTTATATACCACCAACCCTCGCCACCGGTGTAATTCAAGCGAAAAGCTGTGCGATATGAAGTTTGGAGAAATGCAGAGGGAGCAGCCGATAAAGTGTGAATTGTTTTCCGGGCGAAAGGAGACGATTCCAGCTTCTTGTGTACATGCGTTACTACCACGACAAAGTAACGATATCATACAAGAGCGAGTAAGGAAAAGGGTGGAGAGGAGACGTTTCCTTCGGCCCTTAAAAACGCTGAATGCACAAAGTGGCGCGCACACACATAGTAGTGTGCTGTGTAACGAGCGAAAAGCTCTTCTTCTCCACGATGCTTAAGTGTGTATCTGTATCTATATGTGCATACGTGTAGAGCGTTTTATGAAAAGTGCATTGAAGGGTGCACATATGCAGTTGACAGCGAAACCCATCAGCCTCCTCCTCATCCAGATTCGTTACTGAATATGTTTAAAGGATCCGCTCGAAAAGCACTTCGGATTAGTCTGCGTTTTGTAGCTGTGCAGCTAAACCATTCATTAACTCGTTCACACCCCCTCGACTTCGAACAATGCATCCGCTCCGCGTTCATCCAATTCTCGATTCCGCGGCGTAAAACTTTTGTCGGTTTCCATAAACAATATTTGCGAAGTTAACAAAGAAAGAACGCAAAAAAAATATTTATTTTAGAAACGGCAAACCATTTCGGTTATTCGATTCCCATTTTAGTTGCGCAACGATTCGAAAGAAATACATAATGGACGATGATTGCGGTGAGTGCAGACGAGTATTGTTGCGATGCAATCAATATTGGCGTTTAATATCTCGTTAAGAGACTCGTAATGTCTGCACTTAAAGCCGAATGTTGGAAATACTCGTATTCTGGTTAATATCGGTGAGTGTTTGCATTAGATTTACATGCAACAGAAAGGACGTTTTACGTAATGTTAAGTTGAATTGAGTAATTGGAATCGTTAGCATTACTTTTCCATGTTCTTTACAATATAAATAGATTTTGTTAATTCTTAATTGAGAAAAACTTTACTTAATAAGTTATATATTTCTGAATAATTTTGACATATATATGTTGTGGTAATTCATCAGTCTTCTTTAGTTCCTATAACCATTTCTATAAAGAAATATAAATATATTTTAGTTCTTTAACAATAAATGTCAACTGTTAATTATTAAGAACTTAATAATATATTAAGTTAATTAAATATTAAGTTAATATCTAAAAGTTCATGATTTAGCCGAAATATAGTTTTAAAAAAGCAGGATCTTTACATGTTTTCTTTTGTTTATTGTTGACCTACTAAATGAAAGCTAATTGTTCACTCTTGAAAAGTATATAGTATTATAGTTATATCGTCTGTTAATTAGACGTAATAAACTGTCAAAATTAATAAAAGTTTGTTCCACTTCCACATTATTTCATTTCGATATAACATAATGTTATTATGAGATTTCGTAAAGGAGTTGGTATAATAGTATAAGAATAATTACAAAAACTAAACCTTCCTTACATAATGTTAGAAATTACTATGAATATTATTTATAGCTATCAATAATAATAGGTTATAACAAAAACAGTTATGTAACAGTTTGCAATATGAAATTTCTGTCTTTTCTTTTCAAATATTACGGATATTTTTTCGTCACGGTAAAACTGATTATTATTCGAACGTTTGAAGCTTATTCCCTCTTGATGTTCTATTCGTCTCGTTCCATCTATACATACCTCGTATTCTCCTCAATCCCCTTTTGACGACAGTCCGAGCTTTGATATCATTTTTTGTTTTTGGTCGCGCCAATTCGAAGTTTATTTGAGCGAAATCGGGAAGTTAATAGACGTCGATTGAATTCGCACAAAAGGAATTTTAATTAAACCGCACTTTTGCCCCTTCGCCAATTAATTTCACCATTCACATCACAAATGAATGCAGTTATCGAAAAATAAAGTTCATACGCTTTTAAAAGTTCTTTCACACATACACATAAACGTTGGGAAACACCGTTTTAAAAGGCCAAAGAATGGATCTATAATGAAATCTGTACATTTTTCAATATTCGTTTGCAATTACCTAATATTTTTGCTGTTTTATTTGCGTCTGCCGTTCGAAATGAAACAATAGATTTCCAATTAACACGGCATGATTGAATCTCTTTGTCGCTCTGGACGACCCCCCGGGTGGAGACGGCGCGCCGCCCCCGACGTCGCCACCGTCGCAATTACGACCGAAGGTGTAAACTAATAAATTTCAGCGCGATTTATAGGCGGGGGCGGAGGCGGTTCTCGCGCCAGAAACATTTTAATTAGCGACTTATTATCAACAGGGTTTTCGCGAAATTAAAACGGGCGCCGCTGGAGTATCCTAATAAAGAAGAGAACTTTGAGAGGCGGCTGCTGTGATTTCGGCAATGTTTGCTGCTCGCACAATACAGTCCAGGTGTTTCAGGTGAAAAGCGTGTATTTTCCTTCGGAGACTTTCGGTTAAAGTTTCAGTTAAAGAATCATTACGTTAACGGCGAAATGATTTCTCGACGTCTTTTGCGAAAAACGTTGGAAACTTTTCGGCATTCAACGAAGCGGAGGGAAACAATTTCTGGATTACGCGCGTTAAATTTTATTGTTATTCTTAATTAGTGGAGGAGGCCGTGGTGGAGGTGGAGGGAAAAAGGGGTTTTTCGGTGCGCGAATTGCGCAATTGGGCCAATTCTGTCCGGGCCGTTATTCACACGCGAAGTAATTAAGAAAAATGGATGATTAAAACCGAGTGCTCCACGGCTGTTCTTCTTTTGTTTTCTTTGCTCCTGCTCCATGTTTTTTTTTCGTAATTTGAATTGCTAATACCATTAGCAATTCAAATTTATACTTTAATTATTGTCATTTGTTTATACGTTATTATTTATATTTTAAACGAAATTCGAGTTGATACATTATTATTTTTCTTAATATGTGAATAGTGAGAATGAAATTTAAATTGAACTAATTAAGAAATTATTATTTACTTGTCTAATTAATATATTCATATCCTGGTTTTTTCTCTCTTTAATTAAAGAGAAAATTACAGTAGTTAATTTCAACGATTGGATTTATATAATGTTTTCATTATATCTAAAATTTTATTTCCTTGCAATTTTATTGTAAAAATTTAAAAATTTACATATTTATATTCTACTTTATTATTTCTTTATAAATATCCCCGTGATAATTATTTTCATATCTTTTGTTTAATGAATACGATTAACCTGAATTGTAGATAATATAAATTTGACTTTTATTTATATATTTTTTACGTAATTATACACATTCATACAATAGTTATAAAATAATATTAAAATTTTAATTAAATAAATTAATAAAAACAAAGAAATATATGTTCTGAAAAGAAAATAAACATAACTTATTAAAATAACAACTTTTTCCTTTTACAGTAATTGTTTTTTTTTTGTAAATATTGTGATAATAATATATAATACAAACAAAAAACAAATTCAATATAAAATCCTTTCTTTTGCATTTGTTTCTTTGTTTATGTTTTTTTCGCAATTATTGTTGTAATAAATATTATTATATATTGTAACAATAATTCAACATAAAAAATGAAAGATATTCACATAATAGGGTCGAAAGACTTAGGACGATAGCCCTTTAGCCACTTTTTGTGATTAATAGACATGATTAATATTATTCACATAATAATAAACATATATGCTAATAATACTAAAACTAAGAATAATTATAAGATTTACTGCAGAAAAATAAAGAAGAAAACAACTGCTACTTCTGTCACAAACTACTGATTGTAGTTTTAGTAATAGATGGAAATATTACAAAACTATTTTATTTTAATAACAGTTGCAATGTAAATACAAATTTAATTCTATTAATAAAAATCTAATAAATTCAAAACTATTGTTTACGTGCTGTTTTTTTGGTTAATAATGATAATAAGTTTATATAAATTCATGCGGTGTTGAAGCTTGTAAATGTTGGGTCCCTGAAGTAGTGTGAAATGTCCAATTTCCTTTCTCTGATGTGAGAGTGAGTTTTTTTTTTCTACATTTACGTAACGGGTTTTTTCACGTGCGTTTTCCGCTGCGTCAGGGTTGACTTTATTTTTATTGTTATTCTTAATTATCGCCCGATGAAAATTTAAGAGCGTCCGAAGCAATTTCACTGGAAGAGGTCGTTCCCGTTACCCTCCTCCGGAGACGCGAGGAACGGTGGAGGTTTCAGAGGGTGGCGGTGGTTAATGGCGAAGTCTAGTAGGCCGCAGAGGGGTGGTTGGAAACGCTACCGCCGCCGCCACCATCATCACCAACCCCCCCATCCATACTCTGCGTCCGTCCATTAGAGAACCGGTCAAAACAATAAGTAAGTTTATTTAGGAAAAAGTCAACTTCGGTTAGAGTGCCACTTGAGCTCCTCAAAGGGGGAGATCCGACGGCCCTAATCCCGACGCTTTGTTATATCGCCTCGCATCCCTTTCGGAAGGACCCTTTATTGGGTGGCGGTCGGAGGCGCCTCGAGACGATAGTTTCCGTTGGAAAGTGTTTATTGTAGCTTCCGAGGGAGTTATTAGATTTCGTTTTTGGTCCTGCCCTGCCTTGCCCACCACTTGCGTTTTATTTCCATCTTCATCTTCAACCTCATCTCTTCCTGCTGCTGCTCATCCCTACCCTCATCCTGCAGTTGTTTTCTTTCAAGCCAGAGTAGCGTGAAACGAGCTTTCCATGTGTGTCCGTCGTTGCATGGCAATTGGCCAGAATCCCGGCGACTTCGTGGCAGGACGAAGAGAAGAATGAGAAGGGGAGAAATAAAAAGAGTAGCAGAGCGTTAACTGATATTTCCCTTTATCCCACACCGCCACTGCTGCCATCATTATTATTATTATTTATTTTTTTTTATCCTTTATCCCCCCTGGGGGGACTAAATCTCTTTGAATCGCGGTCCGATAACTTTCAGGAGGACACGGGGAAAGCGAAAACATGGTTTCGGATCGCATGAAACATTTAACCCGAGATTTATACGTAACCCCACCGTCCCATTTTCGGTATAAAATCACTACCAACCCTCCCTCTTTCCGTTCATCCCTCTTCACGCAGCGTATGCCCAGCTTTTGCGGGGACGACTGTAATTTTTGTTTGAATATTATTAACTACCGGTGGAGGAGTGATCACTCTCTTTTTCCTCTCTCTCTCTCTATCTCTTTCTATTTTTGGAGCGCCACCCTTCGACTAAATGGGGCAGAAAGAATCGCACTTTGTAATGTATCATTCGCATGCCGCCTCCTACTCCCACGGCTGAATTTATAAAGGCGTTAAGTGAAAGCCGGTCACGTCTGAGTCGGCTTTGATAAGAGTGCACCCTCTCTCCCTCTTTCATTCCCCCTCATGTATATTCAATGATAGCATATTTATAAAACACGTGGAAGAAGGAAGGAAAAGGAAATTTAAGATGCCTTCGAAATTAGTTTCGCACCTGACTCCATCATAATTCAAGCGTAACTACTTTATCACCCGATTACTTATAGATTTATAGCGAAAGTAAATAACGTATTTATTAACTTATTTATTTATATTGGAATAAACAGTTTTGTGTTTTTTTTTTCAGTGGAGGATTTATGGATGGATAGTTATTGTTTATATTTATGTAGTCGAATTGAAACAATCCCGTTTTCTAAGCGGAATCTTCCTCTGGTGCGTGTTTGTGATACTATGGAGAAAAAAGGAGGGTATATTTATAGCATACCGAAATTTCTTCATCCATTATTCACCCCCGGGGCGGACGGTGGTGGAGGGCAGGCGCAAAAAGTGCGTAGCGGTGATAAAGTTCGCGTGGAATGTGAACCCCCTGACCTGTCGTAACCTAACCTATCCTAACCTATTCCAGTTCACCCTTTTTGTAAATCGACTGAATTAATCCTATTATACTAATTTATGTTATGTTATTATAGCAGCTTTAAACTAAAATTATTCAAAACAAAATATTTAACAACATGATAATTATACTAGAATATTTAATCCGATATTATAAATACAAAAATATATTTTCGAATAGTAATATTTAGATTTGGTCTACAAAAATTAAAATTACGTACAAAGTGTATCTAATTATAATTTATCTAATCAAATAGTCCTAAAATTAGTTATTTTTTTATTACTTCATTGGTATATCATTGCAACTACTGAATAAATAAGGAAATTCGAAAGTTTTTGATTAGTTAAATATTTTCGATTCATTTGGGTCGAAGTACTTGGAAAAGTTGACTAAATCATCTGGTGCTTAAGGGAGTTTTGGAGTAGGAGCGTGGTGTGTATGGGTCTGTGTGTGTGTGTGTGTATGTGTATGTGCACTTGGGTGTCTCCTGGCTAATTGCGATCTACGTAACGTAAATATAATCAGATCAGATGGGACGCTAAACAATTAGTAGTTTCCATCTAATAGGAGACCCCAATTGACCTCCGTCCATTAAGATCCGAGATAGCGGAAATCCCGGATTTTCCCTCCTCCGGAAATCTCGACCCTCCACTACTCCGTAGTCTTCGCTCGGCTATCGCATTCGTTTTAAAGTAACATCGTCCGTACCACAAGCAGCAGGAGTTCATTTGCGTCGGGGATAATTTACGGTCGCAGCTTCCGGTTTATATGCAGAAAGCTGGAAACGCGAAAAGTTTTGCACTCGCCGCAATTAGCGTTCATCCCTCTTTTATATTTATTTTTTTATTTTTACCATTCTCTTCCCTCGGGCTTTTGCACAAAAAACAGCAACAATAAATTACCCACCACTAAGAGCAGCAACTGTTGGGATCGACTTTCATTTAGAGCTAAAGGCTTTTCGCATCGAGCTTGGATGGATTATTCATGGTTTACGGATGATCGTGGAAATCTTTCAGTGTCGACGACTCGTACTTTGCGATTTAGGTGCACCCCGACTTTTCCACATAATTTCGGACGTTACAGTATAAAGCAAACAAAGGCGACGTTTCGTAAACTCCCATAAATACATTTGTGTCTTCACGGAGACTTTATTGCAGTTGGTCGAAGAAATGGAAGCGAACGAAACTGTAGCAAATCTGACTGTGGGGGGTCGAAAAGTTCTGGTCTGCTAACTAAAAGAAGAAGAAGAAGAATCTCATAATTGTAGTTTAAGTAAATCCAGTTTTCCTATAACATATATCACTATACTATGTGTAGTGCCTTTTGTTTTTGCTACAGATTTGTCAAAATACCTTATAGTGTCATCATTCGAACTTCCAACAACCTGGAATGAAAATAATCAATGTTTTTTTAAAATTTTATTAATTTTTTGTTATTACCTACTCTACAAAATAAACATGGTGATTCGCGAAAATTTAAGGATTTACGAAGTGTTTTTCTGTTCTGCAGGAAAAGTTGGAGTTTCTTAGGAGTTACTAAAAGTCATCTAACATTAGCAAGTTAAATTCTTCATTTTTGTAACATTTAACATGTTCTCCTGATAATTATTATCATTTTTTTTAAATTTTAAAGAATACTATTTAATTATATTTCGTTTCATTCAAATTGGAAAGTCCATAACGCTACAAATGATACAATTTTTACAAAAATACATAATCAAGGATGGTAAATTGTGTACGAACTTCCTGGTATTTATCGATTCGCAATAACAGCAACCTGCATTTCCGCAATACTTCGCGTCTCATTACATCATTGCATTTGTTTTGTATATTTTTTATAAACTTTTGCACGTGAAACGCTTATTGTCTCTCGATCGATATCCTCGAGTCCAAACACCGGAAGCATTTTTTTTGTTCTTGCTGCTGTTGTTGTTTGTTCACTTCCGACTTCGCTCACCATCTGGCTCTTCGCACCGCTCGAAAGCGTACCGCTGTAAGCACACTGGAGGAACACGTGTTATGCAACGGACAACGGGGATTGCCGCAAAACATCGACACGCGCCCAATTAATTGTTGCGAGGACACTTAATTAAAAGCCATTCCATTTAGGCTCTGAATCAATTCGCCAATTAACCAAGTAATTTGTAATGTGACATAATTCGGATGTGAATATAAAGCGGTTAGATTAATATTTTGAAAAGATAAAAACTATTTGATGTTGGTTGGAAGTTAATTAAGTAAATTGAAGTAAAACATCTGTTGATAGTCGAGAGATTGTGTTCGGTAATTTAGTTGCGAGCATAGAAATAAATAAAGAAATTTTGGACATGTGAATTAAAAGTCGCACGCTAATTGCTCGTAACTCCATGGGCAGTAATTATTTAATGTGGCGCAAGTGCGGATGAAGGCATTGTTGAGCACGAGGTGAAAGTGTGTGGAAATGAAGAGAGGAGAGACCCAGATGCGAAAACCCGGCGAAGCTCACGCACGCAAACGAAAGTAATTAACGAGCGACGGGCGAAAATGAGATTTGGTTAATTTCCGTTTCGTTTCGTTACGTTTCGTTTCCCCCTCATTCCGTTCCTTTCCAACATTTCCTCCATACCATATACCAATATTCTTTTCTCAACGCACATACACACACACAATCGACCTATTTCAATTAACAGTTCGCATTTGGATTAACATATATTGGAGTGCACGGCGTGCGTCGCACAGTCAGGTTTCCTTGCACAAAGAGATTACCCACGGAGAGACAATCATGTTATGACTACAAAGTCAAACGGGGAGAGATGCTTGCAGGTGCACACGATTGCAATTGTTGTACGTATAATAGACCAGGAATTGCAATACAACCGTCGAAACATCGTTAATTAACCTGCTGCGATTTTAATGTTCGCATACAACAAAATTGATTGATGTTCATAGTTACACCTTCTTTAGAAGTTTAATTCGCATTGTGGAAATGCTTTAGTACTTGATAGTTCTAAGAACATCTCAAATTCTACAAAAGATTTTAAGACGATTACGTTATTTGATTAATTAAGAATAAGAATATAGTTCTCTATGATCTATTACATTTACTAAGGTTCTTAATATGGTTAACATCCTCGTTTTTCCAAAGTTTGATGTAATGTATATGAATGTTGGTAAATTAATTAATTACACCCTGTAGTTCTGAACCAAATGACATCGTTAATGTTTATTATAGTTTTTATGACAGTTGCTAAGGTTATATTAATGACAGATACAGTCAAGGACATTGGCTTAATGTTTTCTCTTTAATTGATATTAAGTATCTTAGATTGTTATTACAAAGCTGCGAAAAATCTATGATTACTATTTTTGTTTTCAGAATATAAAGTACTCTAAAATAATGATAGTAATTATAAGAATCTATGACAGTCTATAGCCTCATAATTTTAGCAATAGAAAATTCGTTAATTGGGGATGTTTAATATAGAGAGACTGCCAATGTAGATTTAATAGAAATTAATAATAGTTTTGTGTTTGGCTTGTTAAATAAAATATTACTTTGATATTTTTTTTATAGTAGTTACGGCCCTTTATCTGAGCTTTTAGTCCTTATCAGCCTCACTATTACCTTATTTTTCCGACCGGTAAATGCCTGAAAAATCAGTGGGGTTCGAACCAGCACCACTTCGCATCATGTTTTGTGATACAGGGACACTTTAACTTAAATTTGATAAACTTCTTTCCCTATCAGCTACAGAATCAGCTGGTGTTAATAACATTATCAATGGTACAACAGTATTCCGATACAAAAGTATTAAGTTCTTATGGCACAATTAGAAACATCCAAAGGTTTCATAGAAAATAATAGTTTTCGGGATACATCACCTAATCTTCTTGGATATGAATTTCTATCCAAATTTATTTTCGACCAAAGGTCACAATTATTTTCTAGAATTTTAATAGTTTTTTTTAATGTCATTGGTTTCAGGAAGCGTGAATATTACATTAAAATGGTTATGTTCTACAGCTTCTTCATTGTCTAATTGATTTTGATTTTCCTTCTGGCTCTAACATCGAATTCTATTGTAATTATCTGGCAATATTTCACTTGTTGAATGGTTTCTATTCTTACCACAATCTAACAAATTTTGGCTATGGATTTACAGAAATATGAATCTTTCATTCAGAGAATCAATATATTACACACAATATAATAGATAAAGTGTATTTTAATATAAAGTTTTTAATATAAAGTTTATTTTTAATAGTACCCTTCGTTTTATTCATTCTGGCTCCAACTTTAATTTCGAGAGAAATATTCAAGATTCGCTATAATTTCATTCACAATAATTTTCATCGGATAATATAATCTGGGCTATAGCTTTTCACTTTTCGAATGGAACTAAACAACATTTCTAATGTTCTTGTAAAATAAAATAAATAGTTTTTTAGAACCAGAAGAAAAATATCGAAATAACATAGACCTACTGGTCTATTGTCATATTGGAAAAAAAGATTACGTAAAGACTTAATTATTAGCATATGCCGCGTCTACGGTGCCAGTCTTTCTCTTTCATTGTCAAACCACCCTAGATAGAGTTATTATCGCTACTAATGCCATTTTCTTATAGTTGAGAATGTAAATAAAAGTAAAATGTTTACCGATATTCTACAGATTTCTCATACGTTTGGTGACTCTTCGTTTGAAGTTGTTGCGATACAGCTGAAATCCAACGGTATTAGGAAAGTGCATGGATTCATGCCAGAAGGCATCGAAGCAATGAATTGGAGTTTAGAGAGAGAGAGAGAGAGCCGATCGTAATATTTCCCGTATTTTATGGAATTTCATTTGTTTCGTCGTCGGCGATTCATATTTATTTGTAGCTGCAATCGCAAGTGGTTCTGACCCAGATTTCCTTTTCCGGATGAGCCGAAAATCGCAGATCCGGATTCGAAAATGAAATCAGAAGAAGACAAAAAAAAAACGATGGAAATAAGAAAGGAAAATAAGAACGAAAACGAAACTGGATTTTATTTTGTTGCATTAGAGCGAGTAATGGTAATTGGCGGAATGGACGAAACTTCGTCCCACCGTGAAAATGTAAATCGATTCGTCGGATGTGTTAAAATGTTTTAGGAAATTAGCGAACCTTGCATATTCAGTGCCCTGTCTATCCGCCGCTTCCCTCTTTCCACCTGATCCGTATTCTATTATTGGATTCGGGGGGCGAACCGCTAATTAATAATTAATGTACGCCGTATGAAATATTTAGAAACGTGCCCGGAGATTTCCCAGGGAAATTTACGACCGCTCGAAGAAAAAAAAAGGGGGGAAGATATACGTTCTCCTTCTTCGGAAAATTGCTTTTTATGCGGCTGCGGTTCTCTCTGTACCATTTTCTCTTCCGGCAGTCTACAAATTGGAAATACCTTTGTTTATTCATATAGTTACATTTTTGCATAATTGAATTTTCGACTTTAATTATAATAAAAGCTGCATATAGTTTAAAATTTATGTTAGTATAAAATCTGCATCAATTCAAATTTGTCATATTAATAATTACTTACCCTTAATTTTACAATTGCCATTCGTTGAAATTATACTCTTGGGGCATTTTTTGAGTTTTTATAGTACTTATAATTTATTTATTGCCAGTTCCGTCTTCATTTATGTGTCTGAAACATTTTGCTAAGAAGACATCATTTTTAGTATTTTTAAATTTCTATATAATATATAAGTTTTTATTTAAATGAATCATAATATTTTGCCACATTATTGCATTTTCTGCCTAAATTATAATAAATTTTAACTATAGTCAAATTCGTATGATTTTTAGGAAATACCAACCTTCAGACGACGCCTGTTAAAAATTTAAGGCAGTTTGACCATTAGTTTACAAGTTACAATGGTTTTAGTGACGTTACTTCTGTAATTTTTAAAATAAATGAAAAATATGAATTTCGTGTGTTGATTACTTTTTAATGGTTTTTAATGGTAAATACCGTTGAAACAAAGCAATGGCTTGGTAAGTGTTATGGGGATTTTTAGCCTCCGAGACAAATGATAGAGAAGTGGTTTGCTGATTTTACACGAAACTGAAGCATATTTTGAGGCCAAAGATAAATTGTTTTTCAAGAAAGGTATCGAAATATTTGAGAAGCGTTGGAATGGATGTGTCAGGGGACTGTTGATGTTCATGAATAAAGTCGAATATTGGGCAAAAGTTGTTGTTTTATAAGTCATCATACGAACTTATTGAGTGAGGTGTTAATTCAAATATCATATCTAATGAATGAATTTAAATGAATTCCACCAACACTAAATTTGCAAATCCCAACTTCATAAATGCAATATTAATTTCAGTTTTCATTGAACAATTTTATAAGTTTTAATTATTAATCTATTATATAAACTTGTTATTTTTTTAATTATATAATTGTTATAAATATGTGTAGATACTATTTTTTTATTAGCAATTATATTAAATTGCGTTTTCTCTCGTTTTTTTTCTTGTACCAATATTTCACAATAAGAAATTTAATTATATATCTTCACGAACCATCCGTAATATTGCTGTAATTAATTGTTAATTAAAAAAATGAATGCGAAAATAGAAAATTGATTTAATTTTTAGAGAGTTTTAGATTTTAATAGTTTTATTTTCTTTTTGTTTTAGGTGAGTTTCCCTTCTTCGTCTTTCCACGTTTTGATAGTGAGTAACAACTGTTAAATTGACTAACTATGTTTGGGTCTTTTAAATTTAATTAATCGAATAAAATCTTAGGTTTTCAATGTTAATGATTGAAATTGTTCGAAAAATTAGTTCTTGATTGGAAAGAATTTAGATTCTTGTTAAATGAAATTTGTAGAAAAAAAGAGTATTTTGTGAACTCTTGGAAAATGATTTCATATGTGTGTAGTTCGAGTAACAATTTCTTTTTATATTTTCTGGATTGGACTTAATAATTATTAAATGGGGGCTGAGATGAATAAGATTTTGGGGCGGAAAGGCGAAATGCAAATGCAATTGTTCCCGCGGAGGCGGAAGATTTATGCGCGTAGCATTCCCGTTTAAGTTACCATTCCGAACTTCAGCAGATTTAATAACTTTTCGTCGGGATTTTGCGGACCGATCCTGTCGTAAAGAGAGAGAGAGAGTGAGTTCAGAGTGCGGTTGATGAAGAATTGAAGGAGATGAAAAGCCTTAAAAATACGAGATAATTGATTTGTTTCCACAAACGTAAATCAATTACGATTTTTTTCTGTTGTTGTTATTTGCAGATCTGATTTATATAGATTAGAGCGGAGTTAGGAAAATTGGCAATTTGCTTAATGCAAGGCAAAAGCTTTTTCTCTCCATATCTTTCGCCCGCGCGATTTCAGAAACATGCGAAATTGTTTTTAGGCGCGTAATTATTTTCCACTCCCGTTTTTCCGAGCGTCCGCGTGAGCAAAAGGAAAACGCAACAAAAGGAAAGGAATGAGAGTGTGAGTGGGAGAGAGTGAAACACGCAAAAAAAAGTCTCATTTTCCACCTGAATTATGGCGAAACCTCTCTCCCGCATTTTCTCCTTTCAGCTTAAGCTCTCTTAATGCCTTATGAAAGCATATATTAAAAAAAAAGAGACCGGTCAATAGACTTCGCGAACATGAGCCGACAACAACCAACAAAAAAATAGCATATCAGTTTCAATTTGCTTGCTTAATGAATCGAAATTTCTTTATTATATTTCCATTAAGTTTTTTTTCTTCTACATTTTTTTATTATAATATATATATAATTTATTGCAAAAATACTCAATTTGAAATAAACAAAATAATATTAAAAAATATAATGGCTATTGACCATTGTTCTCTCCGCCCGCCCATGACTATAACAAGACAATGAAGAAACTCAATTAACACTACTGTTTACTAATTATATAAGAAGAAAAATTATCGTTATAAAAAAGCATGCCCTGGGAAAGGGAATGAACATAATTATAGGAACTATAGATACTGGTATAGGGTTAGTCTGGGATACTTATATTTAGGAGGGCTTGAGTGATTTTGAGAGATACAAAACTTGGAGAATTTGAGTCTTAAATTAATTTAAGGGAAAGAGAGAGGTATCTATTGATGACTGAATCAAGTTTGGTTTTGGAATAGAGATGGTCATTCTGAGGGTTATGGATCGGGTTGTTTGGGTAGTGGATCCTGGTGAGGATACGAAGGGTGGAACGCTCAGATACGGAGAGACTTCAGAACAAGGTTGGAAGAGAAGGGGAAAACCATATTCGAGGAATGGACGGCAGTTGGATTTATAGATGGATGTTTTACATTTGATAGATTTTGCAGAATTACGGAATGTTAGGATCGGAAGTGATGGGATCTTGTTTTCATTTTGGATTTGAGTTCTTTTGAATAGGAATTAAGGTTGAGTTTTGGATCTAGCAGGTAGATGAGAAGATTACCAAAAGTCATATGGGGAGAAGATGATGTAATGCGACCGTATTTTTTATTTTTAATGACAGAAATTATTATAATTTTTACATTAATTAAATAACTTCGAAAGTGGTTAAACGGAAGTGACTGATTCAATTAAGTTCGTATAGAACGTGGTGTGATTAAGTTTGAAATGATTATCTGCTTGTTAATAGGAGTCGTAATGAGCGTGAAATGTGAAATAATGAATGGGATCGTCTCATACTTTAGGATTTCAGTAATTATCGAATTGAGAATTTGAATTTAATTAATCTGGAAATCCGTACGTGAATGGAAATAGATTGAAAATAATTGGAAAAAAAATATAATATAATGATTTCTTAATACGAATCACTATTAGTATTTATATATATAGATATACATATTTTATACATTATTTTAATTAGTTTAGATTGATTTAATTTAATTCATGTTATTTTAATTAATTAATTTATATTTTAATTGATTTCATTTCAATTTATAATTCATTTTAAATTGGTTTGGATTCCTTTTTTTATTTATTCGATATATACTGACATATTAAGTTTTGATTTTCGGTATGCAAAAATCGCGGCTTCTGCATTTCGAATCATGTTCTCCTTTACGATCTTCGTATAAAGACGTTTCTTAAGTTTATATTGTCGTGTTAGTAATCTATATATCTGAGCAACTACTCCGGCATCCATAAAAGGTTTAATGGCACTTCGCATTTGCATGTCTCGGGTTATGGCATCTCCCGAAAGAAAGACTTTGCAGTCATCGGATGATGGTATTTCTATTACGATTGCATTTGCAACTCCCCTACTGCCTGCAAATAAGTGTATGCAATTTTATTAGCACAACTCTGAAACAAGACGGATATTCTCAGTTTTTAATTTAATTACTCGTCTTCTCTATATAAGAATCATTAATTTTGTATTATTTCTCGAACATGTTTTTTGATATAATTAGATAGGAGTTTTTAATTAATTTTTGTTGAGAATAAACTGATTTTTATGTGAAATAGGAATTTAAAAAGTAAATCAAAACTGTTTTCCGTTACAATTCATTTCATCTATATTTTCAATTTAGATTATTTTTCTTAATTTTTTCACATTGCTGACGATACAACTATTTTAGCATCGGATGAGAATCCAGCAGTAGCATCTGAATATCTACAGGAATGACTTAAAAAATGGAGAATTTCCGTTAATGAAATGAAATCTGTACATATCACATTCACACTAAAGAAAGACACCTGCCAAACAGTTAGACTAAATGGACAAGATTTGCCCAATTTAACTAAAATCAAATACTTAGGTATGCATCTCGACAGAAGGCTTACCTGGAAAAACCACATTCAGGCTAAGAGGGAACAATTAGAAATAAAGTTTAGAAAACTCTATTGGTTATTAGGACAATAGTCGGAATTATCAGTGGAGAATAAATGATTAATATATAGGGTAATCCTAAAACCAGTGTGGACATATGGTATTCAATTATGGGGTATAGCCAGCAAATCAAACATACAAATTATCCCGAGATTTCAATAAAAATTCCCAAGTATCATCAAGGCATCGTGGTTCATCTCAAATAGGCAAATACATGAAGATCTCCATATAGATTTTGTTCAGGATACAATACCGATGTTTGGTAGCAGATACACAAACAGACTGGATTTACATAATAATGTTCTGGCTATTGACTTACTTGACAACAACAAAACAACAAATAGACTTAAGCATTATAAACCACTAGATTTAGTTTATAGACTGATTTAATGTGATAATTTATCTAATCAATGTCACCCGCGACCACATTTACTTATTGTTCAACAAAACAATCCAATCAATTAATATTAATAAAAATTGACTAGAATTAAATTTTTAATGTATACGAAGTTAATTGTAAAGTAAGTTATTTCTGTTTTATATTTTGTTTAAAATATCAATTAGAACATCCTGTATACGTTAATTTTTTAATCATTGTTTTTAATTCAGGTTTTTAGTTCATTCAGAATAAATTGATTTTGTGAAAAAGTTTTACATGAAATCTGTTGGTGTTTTTTGTTTTCCATTATAATGATTCTTCTTTGTAGATATTTTTCATTTCGATTAACTTCTTTTTTAGAAAATGTCTTAAGTTTGAATGAAAATTTATGGGAATTTGTAATTCTACTTTTGAATTTAAGCGAAGTAAAAATAATGTAAGTAATTTCTGTATTTGCGGTTGCTTTTTTAACATTTGAATTCTAATATATTTATTATGTATTTTAAGAAATATATTTAGTTAGCTAAAAGATGCAATTTTTTTGCCGAAAAAACAGAATAGGTACAAAACACAGAAAAGGGAAAACTGGAGATATGTTTTTAGGGAGACCTATCATTATTACAGTTGTATTATTAATTACAATAACGGTTAAAAATCGCATGTTCCGTTTATGTAACTGGTCTGTATTTGCTCTTTTCTGTTAATACTTGTTCTGAGTTTTATGGTCATCAAATTAGTTATGTTGTTGACTCTGGTGTTTTTAAAGCCTTTGATAATTTGTTGCCGGCAGATTGTCAAATGGATTTATTATTGATGCTTGAGTCGAGAATTTAAATCTGATTTTAGCGGGGATCGATTAATCACCGTTGACTGGAAGTGGCGTTTGTTGTACTGATAAATGGATGAGTTATTATCCTCGCAAATAATTCCATTATATAGTTGAAATGATTGTTCGTTGGAGAAAAAAAAAGGGATTTTCTGTGCCTTCCACTGGTCTGGTGGTATCTCGGGACACGTTTCCTTGCACTTGGAGTTAAGCTGTATATATTGTTCAATAAAGGGCGGAAGAAAGGAATGAAGAGTATCCACGGGGGCTCTGAATGTTCAGAGAATGGCACGGGGGGGTGGAAGGAATGGAGGCGTTATATAAATTCC